>CAUJRU010004144.1:0-22490 GCA_963277665.1 Viscum album | reverse complement strand
AAAATATATAAATCTTAGGTCAATCTTTAAGAATTATTGATCTCATCTATGTGGATTATATAGGTTATCGATGCATGGTAAATGATATATGTCCCTGATCATTATTTTATTATGATCATGATAATGAATTAAAATTATAATTGATCCATCATTCTCTATGAAAAAATAACTAGTTCACTTCATAGATAAGAACTATGTAATTTAAAAACAATTTTTAGATTTTATTATAGAGACTTATTTAATTATTCCAACTAAAAAAGTAGTATTCTATAAAAATAATATTTTAGGTTAGAATAGATCCATGAATGAGTTCAATTGAAAATTCAACCTCATGCTCTAGGGGATGAATAAAATGTATGTTGGTAAAAAATTTCATATAGTCCCATACATTAGTAATGACAATAATTTTAACCTAGTCCCTTATCATAGGACCAATAATTATGTCATTACATTGTATCATGAAACACATTACAAAATTTTATTTTAAATGGAATTCATGGTAAATATTATGATGCTATTCTGAAATATAATGATTTATCATTTTTATTTAAATTAATTTGTCCTGATAAATGATATATTCATTATGTAGGGATGCACACAACATACCTAATATTATGTGTAATAAAAAATGGAAAAATAATTATGTCTTCATGAAGTATCTTCCCATAAAAATAAATTGGTAATGATTTATATATATTTTACAAAATCAATTTGAAAGATAGTGTTTTCATTGATATTGGAATATTAAAAGATTTAGGTGGTGAATAAATATTCAAAGTAATATTATTAGAAATTATTGAGCAAATATGACATTCCAATATCTATATTATAGAATGATTATACCTTGATTAACTTCATTGTCATGGTCCATTTTAGTTTTAGTTATATAATATGCTCTACCATTATCCCTTAATCTAGGAGTAATTTTTGGTAATACTCTATTTATTAGATTTTGGGTGAGGGAATTTATTTTAAAAGGGCATTATCTCCTTTAATTTTATGAATTAGTGCGTGGGTGACATATTAGTTAGGAAATTATTATACTCTTTTCCATTTTATAGATTATTTATCTATTTTTAAAAATCAGTTGATTTATGATGAATCTTCCAATATTTGGAACACTTTCTTATTCCATTGGGGAAATCAACCAAGTGTGTCCTGAAAATTGTTTTACATGCAGGTAGTTTAAATTTCTTTTCCCTAGGTGAAAAATCATTAGAGATTCTATGAGTCAGTACATTTATTTTTATCTCTATAGAATAATGAGAACCTCCAATTCTCATATCAATTTTTAGCACATTTCACACAATATTATATCAAAATTGAAGTTATATTATGGATAATTAGATTAAAATAAATTTATTTAATCCACTAAATAAATGATTGATTTTACTCTTACTATTTTAGATATATGTAAAGGCATATTTTTTATCCAGATGACGTTTTTTCTATATGTGTTAATGGATTTACCATTATGTTTTTTGGAACTCCAAGAACTATCTCTTCATCAATGTGTGAAGACTCTGGAAAAAATATTCTGTTAGAACTTTTTTATCAACTCCACCAATTATAGATAGATTATATGATCCCTTTCCATTGCATTTTAAATAATATTCTTCCACTATGTACGCTCTCCAACCTTATGATAAATGACAAACACAACCATCTCATGTTCAGAGCACTAAATAATGGAAAATATATTTTATATAACATCGGTAAATTACTAAATAATTAATGGATTATAAGATCCACAAAATAATGTTGGATTTTTTTCCTGAAAGACTCATTTTTTATTGTTTCTATATATGTTGAATCCAGGAGCTCAAAATTTTTTTTAATTATTGTTGATATTTTGGGAGAGTTGAAAAAGAATCAATATAATATTTTTTTTATTGTAGTACTCATCCCATTTGATTACACATTGGAAAAGTCATTGCATTAACCTTAAAATCCATTATTATATTTTTTTTCATTATTAATTTTTTTAAATAAATAATATTAAATGATAAAATTATTTAATCTAGAAGGAAAAATATTAAATTAAAATGAATAAATCATTATTTACCATAATTTATATATTTCAATAGTTTTTATTCATTTTATATCTTCTTTTAGGTTCCTTAACCATAACATAAATATGTTATCTAATCAATTAAAATAGTTCATCAAAATAATGTTAATTCCTTTTTCATATAACATGAGAGTGTCTATCCTGGTGGGTGGTCTTAATCCTATTAATCATGAACTACCGTGATGACATATGTTTTAATAAACCAGCCTTTTTTAGGGTGATTACAACTAGGTGAATCTATTTCATAGTTGCATCCACATTCTAATATCCATACAAGGATTTAATTACTCAAAACCAGATAATATCAAAATTCCCAATACATTATCGTGTTATACTCTATAGACTTATCCCATAGCCTTAAACTTTGGTTCATAACTAAATTTATCTGATAAGTGTGACATTTCTGTGGTTTTCACTTGATCATAAATTGATTTATGGAATTTAAAAAAAAAATGTATCGTTGAATCATTTAAACCCCCAAAATAAGTAAAATAATTCATATTAATATGTAATCATTTCCCCGATACCGCTATTAAAATATGAGATAAAAAAAATATTTATTTTACATAATTTCAGTAAGATAAACATTTCACCTTCTAAATCATCTCATTATATGAAGAATGTGAGGTTTAATGTCCTTATTGAATAGCTACATATGTAAATTATTTTACTACACTTTTGTTCCTTCTTCTATACATGGGACATAATGTACCCATTTCTTACTTCACATTAGCTATAATTGTCAAAAAAACATGAGATATAAATATATATGAATGGGGTGAGATCAAATGATCAAAAATTGTTAAATCATCTTCATAAGATAAAACATGAGAAGGGGGAAATATATTATTAATATAGCTTAGAAGTATGAATGTTTTCAATTATTTGAGATAAAATAAAATTTATAGAAAAAAATATACAATGGAAAAGAGTTTCTAACTATTAGATAATAAACATGATATGTAATGTATAATTATATGAATATGGTGTGGAAATGAAACATTCCTTGATATATAATATAATAATGATTATTTTATATGAAATAATCATATTGTATCATCATATTGTGAGAATATCTATGAATTACCAACCTTTAGTTTATGATTATATCAAATAAAAATCTCCCTTTAGTATTTTAGAATATCCAAGATGGCACCCTCGACATTATATAATGATATATAAAACATTACATAATGTTTTTAATGTGGATATAAAAACCCACCCATCATGATCCTTACATATGTTTTTGATAAGATATAAATCATTCATCATATCTTAAAAACCTAGGGGAAGAAAATGTTAGTCATGTATAACGTAATAAATAAGACACAAAAGAAAAATGTGTTTCACAATATTTAATAATTTTGTGACAAAAATATTCCCAAATAATGTAAATGGATGATAAAAAAATTTCAATAACTACCAAATATTGTTTAATAAAATATATTAGAGGGTGATTCAAAAAAATAATTTCAATGGAATTAAAGACTTTTAAAATAAAGGTTAATTTTTTTTGTAAAACTATAAATGATTTTTTGTTGAATGTTTTTTAACATTCATTAATGAGGATGTTACACATCACATAAAAACAATTTTGAAAGTGTAAGGTGAAGAAAGAACAAATATAAATAATTTAAAAAATATAATACATTAGACTATTTAAAATATATAAATTTTATCAAAATGAAATGTGTGGTGGATGATAAAAAATTTCATTATAAAATAGTAGAAAATCATTTTCATATTTTGAAATAAAGTTTATTAAAATATATTATAATAAAAAGAGTAATAAATAATATTTTAAAATATGAGAATGAAAATATGAAGGCCACCTAATATAGCTCATAATTGTTTTTCCACATAAAAAAGATATCATTAATTGGAAACAGTGATTTGGGCATGTATGGGAAACCATTATTAAAATAGATGGGAATTTTTCAAAAAAACTACTATAGTTTTTAAATGAAATTCATGATATTAAATATTTGAATTAAAAATATTACTTCCCATATAGATAATGGAATTATAGATATCTATATATAATATAATAAATCTATCTTGTAAAAGTAATTTACAAAATAAAATAGTATGACATAAGAAAAAAATTAGAGATAAGAAAAACCTTACCATATGTCTGGATTTATTACATGTGTATTCATAAAATCATTGATAATTTTTTTTTATTAATTTTTTTTTTATTTTCTTCAAATTTTTTATAATCTCTATTTATCATTCATTATTAATTAAGAAAATATATTAATTAATTGACGGTTATATGACGTGGTTTTATCAAGATCCCAATAATTCACTTGGCATGTTAATTATTTTAATTCGTTCTATAAAACAACATCATAATATTGAAAAAAAAATTATTTGGATGTCATTTATTATTCCATTATTACAAAACATATATTGTTTTGTAGGTTTCCAAAATTGGATCAAATTATTTTAGGTGATTCGATAAGAAAATTTTTCTCGGATAAGTATACTATGAACATTTATTGTAAATATTTTTTATAGGTTGTCAAATATTAGAAATTAAAATAGTAATATTTTCATAAATATCATTTTTATACATTATATACATTATTGAAATCATCCAAATTAGTCATTAATGGAAAAACGAAATTCATCGTTACCTGTAGGTGGTAGTCCACACATAAATGGATGATGCCTTCATTTTTCATAGAATTGGAGGGAATATTAAAATTAAATAATTCTCATTCAAAAATATTTATAATTTTATAATAATAATATTTTTCTTTAAATAAGTCTTTTGAAGTATCCATGTATATATTTTATGAAAAAATAGAACCCATTTTTCTTGGAGGTTGTATTACTCACAAATTCATAAGGACGATTTAATTATTCAAATAGTTTTAGTAAAAGGTATAAATTTTGTATTCCATTTGTATACAAACATTATAAATATTAATAATTCCAATGTTATTATAATTTCATGGTTGTAAATGGTTTGAAATAGAAGATGTAAGAAAAACTAATAAATCTAATTTGAGAACATTGCATTCTCCTTTGGATGTTCTCCCTTCGGTAACACTATTAGGATCATTAACATGGTCTTTTTTAAAGACCAATGATTATATGATTTTTAATATGGATTAAAAAATATAATAGAGTAGTTTTATTTGGAAGTTAAATCTTTTGAATGGGTAATGAATTATGGTGAAAGTGGTCACCTTTTATAAGTGGATGAAAATGGAATTTAGGTAAATAACCATTACATATCAATGATTATGAGACTCTATTCATGGTTAAATGATTCAAAAAGATATATATAATTATATATGGGGGTGATATAAGTTTTCTAAATCCCCTAATTTTTATTCTCACAAATGAAGTAATCATCATTCCTGTCATTTAGCATTAAGATTTTACATTTTACCATGTTCACTTTTCCCTTATTATCAAGATTCTATATAAGTAATATAATATTTACTAAAAATAAAAAATAAAAAATATTACCAAATTCATGTGTTTAACTAGATTCATATTAAACATATCAAATAACACTTCTACGTGAGAAAACTAATTAATTTTCATATTATCCCACTTACATTGTGGAAACCATTTTTTGGAAAACGTGTATATTCATGCATAAATTTCCATAGATTATATACGCATTACATATTTTTATTAATTTATTACTAAATATTAATACTCGGTGGTTTTATGGATATAATATTATTTTTTTATAAAATTCTTTTATTTTTTTAATATACCATAGTTTTCATTTTATATTGGTGTTTAATATAATAAAATTTTCTCAAAATGATTTATGAAATGGTATTTACTAAAATCATTGGATTTTATAGGATAAAAATAAAAGGTTTATAAGATAAAAAAATGTTGTTGTTAAATAAGTAAACATCAATTTATGAGAATGATCTATCAATTAAACCAGTGATGAAGAAAATAACCCATAAACTAGTTGTGTAAGCTGTGACATCTGGAAATTTCATTAAATAGTACATATTAGTGGATTCTCAACATCAGATATAGAAAAGTATATATATTGATAAATAAATATTTATAAAGATAAAAAAAATTTCTCTATTAAGTGCACATAAATAAAAAGGCCGTTATAATTTTCTAAATCATTTTAAATTCGTAAAAATTCTAAATTTAGAAGATTCTTGACAAGGATTCATTTAAATTAAATTGGTTCATCTCTATAATCCATGGTCAAAAGAATAAAATTGTTGTATTACGGTGGTGGAATTTTATATAATCGATTAAATTAATTTGAATTTCTCAGTAATGTTCAAAGATGATTTTTTAAATTTAAACATGCTCATTTAAGTTTAAATGTTTTAATATGTGTATCGATGAGAGTGTTGAATATCATACTGAAAAATCTCTTGAGAATCATTATAAAAATTGTTTTTAATCATTTTTTTCATCCATATATATTTTATAATAAACATTTAAGAATTTGGAAGATTGTTTTATATCAGAATTGTATCACATTAATGGATGTTTATTAAATGTTTTGTTCACCATTGTTATTACCTCTTATTTTATATACCGATTTTCCATGTAGACTCAGAGTACATTACTAAAGGATTATTGAATTTTGTGTTCTATAATAAACATAATAATTGGAAATGTATGTAATTATAAACAATAATAGGTATAAAAAGATGTATTTATGTTTTGGAAGAGTAGCTAATTTGAAATAAGGAGACCTCCCCAAAATTAGACCATCTTATTTACTATCAATAAGGGGATCTAAAAAAGAGCTAAAATGATCACAAAGTGACATAATAGTATTTGAGGGTATTGGAAAACATAGATGAAGAGTGAATATCCCTTGTCAATGGTTGTAATAGTTGAAAATAATGTTGTTTTTCTAGATTTCATGATGATATAGATTATGTTAATATTCATAGACGACGATTTTCTTGATCAGATGTTTTATAACCCAATAATGGTATAACTTTATTCTAACTGGATAAATAATGTGCAATAATCATTGTTGTTTTATTTTGGAAAGGGTTTTAATTTATGAAATTTTAATGGAATCCATTTCCTCTTCTATTTTTAGTGATTCATTCAAATGAAGGAAAATATATTTGCAGAGTTTGAAGTATTTGTGAAGGATTATTTCAATGATGATTTAAATGGCCTTGAGGGGAATGAACCATACATGGATGATGTTTAGGTGATTTAAAAAATTAAATCGGAATGTTTTTTGGTCGATTTGATACCAATTTATGTTCAATTTATATTTAATCTTTGTTATTTAATGTTGTTTTCGGAAAAAGGGATATATTTCATAAAGAAAAAATAATTTATATCCATGGAAAGTGAGAATATAAATTTTGACCATTTCAATTATTTGTACAAGAGAATCCTCTTCCATATCAATGAAATTTGGCTTTATGTGAAGAGGAGTAGAGGTTGGGTTTACGTGTTGAGAAGGTTAATGGGGTGGCATAGGGTGGAGTGATAATGAATGGAGTGATATAGAGTTAGTGTCCATTAAATAAGGAATCTACATGTGATTTTAATAAAAATACCATTCATATTGTATCATGTGATCCCCCACCTATAGATAACTCATATGTGAGATTAAATGTAATTTGGTTTTGTTCATCATTTTAAAATGTGGTTGTGTGAAATTATTTAAACACTGATGCATTCCATTATCAAAGACATCTAGAACATAGGTTCTATATGAATTGGAGACCATTTCATGCCACAGGATTTCATATAATACCTGAAGTAATCCAACATCCTTAAGAGGTCCACAATGATAGGTGATCTTGGAGCATGTAGTAATTATGAACAACCCTTGATTACTGACGTTTATTATTGAGATATATTGTGAGTTTTCCTTAAATTTTTTACACTGTGTATGTCTAGAAGATTTTACAGACGTTTAATATCAAGATTATATGATTTAATATAAATATAAAACTTCACAAGAATTGGATCAGCATGATCGAAGCTGTGTCAAATGAATTAAGAATTAAAAGGACCTCAACCTGAACCAACAAAAGATGTGTACATTATACAGATATTAGAATAAGATATCATACAAACATATAGATGTAATGTAGGGATTTCAAAATAAGAATACAAATTTTAAAAAGTACAATCTCTTTGATCTTAATTGGGATATTAAAAATATAATTCAATGATGGATGCAACATGATGAATACAAAAAAATGTATGGATGATCATATAATTGTATAAGGATGATCACCATGTTCTCTTGGGTATATATATTCATAAGGATGTTTTATCATTATGGTGAAATGTCTTAATTATAGTTTTTAAGCTTCATAAATTTTTGGTATTTTTTTGATGTATCTTTGATAGTTAAAAGAAATGTTTTTGAAATGAAATTGGGGTATTACCATAGTTGTAATGAAACCCCATAATTCTGTATCAAACTAGGGTTCAAATTCTAGTGGAGGATAATTTCAATTCTACATGTGGAATTACAGTATCTAGGTACTATTTTATTGGTACTATTCATTTGAAATAGACGTTTGGGAAACATATTTATCCTTTAATACTCGAGGCCTTCAATCTATGACTTATATTAGGTTAACAAGGTATTTTTGGATTGTATTATTGGTCCTCCGGGATATCCTGAGTAAATTCTATTAGTGGTTGAAGTGGTGTGCTGGTGATCTATGGAGATGAATCACGATTATCTATGTGACCAGTCACTAGTACCAGTAAAAAAAATTTTCAACACACTCAATGCATCAACATGGGGTATAAGATGACATACTACTGAGGAAATTTCAGAAAACCATTCTAGTAGATAATATAATAATTGGAGTGTTCTTTCTTGTTTATTTTATTGTTAATCTATTTAATTTGGTTATATATTATTGGGATTTTAGGCTATATATAATCTATCTTTTAGTCTATGTAATAGTTCCTTATCATCCTAGTTAAAATTATGAATTTTATAGAAAACAAAATAAATTTTTTTTTTGAAGGAAGGAATGACAAATGAGATTGAAACGTAGGATGATTAAGATTTGGAAATGGTTGAATTATTCAAATGATAATATTTCATTGATAATGAAGAAAGTATTCTTTATAAAATAATATTATTCAAGATTATTTTCCAACATGTTGAAATGTATCATATCATCAAGGAGACAACCACACCATAAGAATTTATTATATTTTCCATAATGATGTTAAATATTTATATTTAGTGGATAATGTGGTGAAGAGGTAATTATATTTTAAAATAACATAGAAATGAACCTATTGATTCTTAAAAAATATTTAAAATATATCCATTAACTTGATTTGAATGAGTTTAACTTATATAAAATATCAATTCCACATATCATTTAGATTCCTAATTGAAAATAAATAAATAATATTTAAGATATCCGAAAATATACTTAGACATTATAAGATAGATAATGTGGTCTCAACAAATAACCTTGGACACAGAGCATAATCATGATGAGATTTTATTAGTCAAAGAGGATAATCCAATGCTAAAATTTAATTTAATGATCATGTATATTCGATAAAGTGAATATATATTATATGATATCCATATATCCTATCTGGTTTTTAGAATATAAGGGAACAAAATGGTTATGAATATTTATAGTCTCTATATTAAGAATATTTTAGTGTGAAGGAGCCACTATGATTTAAAATACTTTATTCAAGAGGATAACATATAACTGATGTGCATGAAATGATATTGAATTGATTATGAAATTTAACGATACATAATAGGGGGAAAATGATAATATTATATTTTTTCATGAGATAAGAAAAATACCATTGAATAAATATATATCCATGTATAAATGATATCATTCGTCCCTAAAAGAATCAAATGAGGTATTCTTTATGGAATTCTATGATAACAGACCAAAAAATAATTTTCACTTATACTCTACTTATAATGATTTGAAATTATAGTGACAGTAAAAACCATTAATCCCTAGGAGATGAGAATGGAATGGGTTAGGTTTCCTCATTGAATCCAAACTAGGTAAAAATCATTCTATAATGTATTTTTTATTCAATTATTTATTCTAAGGTGAGGTTTTAACACACTTCAATAAATTCAGATCTCAAAACTATGGATAATGTTGGTGCTAAAAGTCGGGATAACTAAGAATGAAAGTGTTACATATTAAAATATAATTAAACTAATTAACCTCCCATCTTAGTCTCCTAGTATTAACAACTAGGCTCAACACCATCCTCTATATCATTCATTCATGTGTCTGTAAATATCATGAATTAGAAATGATAATTATTTCTTTATTGAATGACATTATACTAATCTGAGTCAATTATTTTCATGGAAATGTGTGGTATGAAAAACTATTAATTGTGTATTATAATGGTTGATCCAAATCCATCAGATGATATTTAAAAAACCATATAGTATCCTATACTGTACAGTTGTTCAAAACTCTTACAATTCATCCTCAGTAGTGAGGTTTCTAAGGGTTCCATAGGGAAGCACCCATAATGGTGGGGGTCTGGGGACAAATAGACCCCAAAACATTATTATGGAACAATAAAAATGTTAACCAACTATAGTTTATGCTATTGATGAAACTAATATTGGAACAACAATTTTTAGAAGTTGATATAATTATTATAGTGTAGTTGATCAGTGACACATATAGTGTTTGAGTCAAACAATGGACTAACATTAATAGTTACATAAATGTAGTAGACTAACAATGTGGATTTATAACTACACTAACAGAAGTTAATATAGAAATACATTGAATTATGACCTCATTTCAAGCTAGAGTTTCTAGACATTGACTTTTTGTGCTTTGTAGATTTCTCTTAGATTGTGTCAATTATTTTTACATCTCTATGGTTGATGAAACATTTCTTAAACCATGTTAATAATGTGTTGTTGTTCTTATTTTACTTCTTCGTTTCCATATTACATTCATATTTAATTAGATATCTATTTTGGTTTGTGTAATTTTTATTACAATGATTAATGTGAGTAGGGGATTACATAAAGCTACAAAATTTACATATATGCCATAAATTTAGATTAATTTTGTTTTTTATTTCCAACATTTTATAATAATGGAATTCCATTCATTATGAAATTACTATACTATGGGTCATTGTTTTGTATTGATCCCAATAACCTGAGGATAATAAGTACACATTAATAATAAAATTTATACATTAAAAACTTAATATTTTTATCCTTATTTCAATTATAATTAATGGATTTATGAGTATGATACTAAGAATATGTTAGTTTTTAATTATTTAAAATAGGAATTTTCTCCTACATAGTGTTTATGACATATAGAACCTAAATTTAGAAATTCTTATGTTGTTGTTCGCCATACCGATATAAATTATGTGGTGTTTTTATATAAATTTTTGTTAGAGAAATTTTATGTTGTCATGTATATATACTAATGAGGTGAGTATGTTCATCTATTTTATTCATTAATAACATTTATAAATGTTAATATATTTTGGTAAGTGGGTTCCCCAAACCCAACTCTTTCATTTAATATTATTACCATTACACGTATAATAAAATTGATTTATACAAGTGTTTAACTAACTATTATAGAGTTTATACTTTAATGACCACTATATTTATGGTAATTTCATGACAACACATGTTGTATCCAATGGTTATAAAAGTTCACATTCTATAATGAGAACATAAAGATACCATGATAGTAATTTTAATGTAATGTCCAATGGCCCAGAGACATTATGCTGATAAATACAAAGATGATGGGTGAATATTAGGTGTTTTGAGTTCATAATCATTAAGACTTCATTCCATGGAGTTCTCATATAGTGATATCATGTATATGAGAACATGAGAACGAAATCGAGAATAAGAACGCCACATGTTTTAGGTGTCATTGGTATTTATTATATGTTAACACATGTAATGGTCTACTAACATGATGTTATTATCATTGTATAAAATTTTATTATATAATTTTATGTAAGGTAAAAACTATTGTAACACCCCAAGGTTTTGAAAATAAATATTGAATCCATGAAACATTTCATACCTACCAATCAGAACATTTTATAATCTAGTTGTTAAATACATATTTGACTCTTCAATGATTTGAATTTCAAAAAATAGTCATCTACAGTTTTGATCAGTAAGTCATTTTGAGTTTGATCGAACAAACATGATTTTTGGTGAATAGTAACATACCCTTATGAATAGGAATATTAAAAATAACATGACCCTTATGAATAGTAAATGAGGATGTTATTGTATTTCCTTGAGATAATAAGATAACGATATCTTAATTAATTTTTCAATGTGATAAAAACTAATTATACGTTTAAAAATTTGATTTTTCAAATTAACTATGATTTTACTTAAAAATATTTAAAAATTTATTTTTGAAAAATTGATTTCATTTTTGAATTTTGTATGTTGAAAAATTATAGGGTATAATTTTTGGTATTTTTCTAAAACCCATGAACTATTATGAATAGTGAGGTATGGTAAAATGCCATATATACAATTTATCAGTTAAATACACAATTTTCGACATCATGAGTGATTAAAGAAAAGTTGTTTCAAACTGACATACACCTATTACTATTATGGGTCACATGAAACCACACTATTTGTTGTCGTGAAGTAATTAATAAAATATTGAATAAATTATTCAAAACTCACTCCTCTCCTCCACTATCAAAACCCCACATCACTCCCTATTCTCTTCAATCCTCAACACCTTGAAGCACCTAAAGGATATTCCCAAATACCCTTCCCTAGTCACTCCCCACATATATAAATTCTTGGTCATTACAAAATTGTAAAACCCCTTCCGTTAAGGAGGATCTCAAGGAGGTTATTTCAAGTGGCAAAGAACCATTATTTTTCATTTAGTTTCATTTTATTGTATCTTCTTTTGTTATCCTATACTCACCTCCTCTTTCCAAATGGCCATGATAATTCTAGTAACATCTATATACTCATATATATCATTTGAATGGATAAAAAATCATCAATATTCTTACTCTCTCCATTATATTTTATAAACGAAATCAATATCCATGAGGTTACAATTTATAACTTCGTTTTTAAAGAGGCTTGGTTCTCAAATTTCTCTATCTTTAATGGTCACAAAACAAATTTTATTGTTGAAACAGACTACAATATATGTATTATAACCTAATTAATAATCCAAAGTCAGTATACATACATATTATTAATTCATATGAGCAAACAGTTTCCTAATATTAAAAATACCACAACAATAGTCTCAGTGAATGTCATTAAAAAATCATCTAAAGGTTCATCCTATTTCCATATAATTAAATGATAGAAATGACCATTAACACATTTGGATGTTCATAAATAATATTTTATTTCAATTTTGGAGAATTATGTATTTTCCACATGAATTCCATTTCTTAATAACGGTTGACCCGATTATGAAAATCATGAAAACGAGAACTCCGGAATGACATAATTCAACATAATAACATGTCCAAAAGAACATAAGGGAACTAAAAATAATTATGATAAAATAAATACTTGTATAATGAATTCTTAACAGAGATATTAATAATTCTATTTTTATATTCCATGACCTTAAGATCAATAGTGGAACACATTCAGAGTTAAGTTAAGGGGTTTCCACCCAAACCCCCATTTTCAATCGGGTTACTTTTATTGTATAATTAAAAAAATTAACTTTTTATGTATTATTATAAAATCATCATAAATTTAGTGATAATTGTCTATATATGAACACCATCCAGTATAGTTCATTATTTTAGGGATAGTTACACATTATAAAAGGAGATTTCAAAATTGTTTTCGATATACAATCCTGATTTCAGGGATTTTCTCAATTTCTTTTGTTTTTTCAAGGGCACTATATAATCAGTTTTTGGAAACCATTTTCTTTAATGAAATCATTAATATAATTATGAAAATAAAATCATAATATTATTCTGGTTTTATACAATGATATTTCCAAAGAACTATTCCTTTCAAATTAAAAGGGTATTTATCTCAATAATTACTATAAGATTTTAGAAGAGTATATTTATTAATTTCAATACTCCTGTTGATTATTATTTATATATGGGAATAATATTTCATTTTATCACCAAAAATATTTAATTTAATTGTTTATTATTTTTTTTTCTGTGGATGTGCTATCTTAAATGCATTCAGAAAATTACTCTTAATGGTTACTGTTTATGCATAATGTTTCTGGAAAGTTATTTAATTTTCATATATTAGCTTAAATATGAATGCATATATTTTTTATATTTATCCCTATTCATTTTAGTAATGTATTTTACATAGAATGTGTCAGGTGGGTCCCGCTATATCCCCTCTGTTCATCGATAGGTCTCATGAGACAAACTACCTTCTAAACACAAGGCCTTGACAAAATGATTATTTATAATCATGGCACGAGGCCTTGATGGAATGGTGATGATGTCCTGATTTATGCATTCCATATGTATGAAAATATTATTGATGGATCATGTGGTTTTTCAGGTAGTATAATACGCATGATTATGTTTTATTACGGAATTACTTACTCAGCATTTATTCCTACCATAATTTATTCACGTTTTCGTTAAAGGCATGGGTTTTTAGTTCTTCAACTAGCCTAATATTTATATATCTTCTATTGTATTTTGTACCCTTAAGGATTTTTTGAGCCCACTCCTTTCTTAAGTTTAATTTTATCAAGCGTGAAGAATTTTATTATGAATTCCATGTTAATATAACATATAGGTTATGGATGTGGTATAAGGAGTTTCTATGTTGTATTTCTATTCAATTTGTATTGTTGAACTTATGTATATATCTTGATTCCAATAATACAAAATTACTTGGTCTTTCAGGATGCATACGCCTTGTTTATATGCCAATTTAATCAAATAAGGCATTGGTTCTGAGCAACTGGGGTTCGGTCTTGCAATTGATATCAATGGAAAATTAGTAGCCAATAAGGAAACTGAACAAGAAAATGTATATTATAAAATGAATCCCTAAGGTAGTATTTGAGAAAAAACATAAAATAATGTCTTTGGATCATGGAAAGGAATATATTATGTGTATATTTCTATGAAATACATCTTTTTCTTGATACAAATAGGTAGAGGTGGCTCTGAAATTGATGTACCTAGGAGGGAGAACTCCGACAGGGAGTTTCAGGCATGAACCAAGGTATCCTGTTACACCACAACGGTCCATGTTTCACTCTGCTTATTGACACTCTCTTGTGATATTATTTGGATAATTCACATTTTCTTCACAAGACATCATAAAGTATTTAAATGTAATTTCTTTTCTCAAAGATACCATGTCAATGATTAATAGATTGGCTATGTATATAATTTATATTTATACAAAAAAATTACATTGAGATTATATATTATGATTCATACCCAAATATAGTGTAAGCCATTATTTGGAAACGGTGCATATTGGATGGAATTTAAACCACATAAACGCGCGTGTCCCATGTAGGGATTTCCTTCCAATGAAATATAATTAGGTTGGCGTTGGTTTTGTGACTGGTGATGAGAGACAAATAACTAGTCTCAGACAACTTACTTTGGTTTTGAATAATAACATTACCATTATAGAGAATCTGGATCCACCATGTGGAGGATCAGTGTTAGATCACTTTATGAGACAAAAACCTATATCATTCAATAGAAATACCAAACTGTTTGTTGGAGAGTAGTGGATATATTTCCTAGAGAATATATTTATCAAATTTGGATGTAATTAAAGAGAGAATGTTATGATTTTATTTTATCATCTATCGGTAGATACATATCAGTAGTGGTCATTAATATTAAACACAAAGTAGTAGAATGAAATATAATATATGGAATAGAGGGATTTTAAGGAAATCTTCCTAGAAAAATATTTCCCCTGGGAACAATGAGTAGATATGGAGAGGTAATTATTTAATCTGAGAAAGAAGGAGGATTAAATGATTCCTTGTATGAAACCCGCTTCATAAGGATGGAAAGGTATGTTGAAAACTACATACATAATATAATGAGAAAAATGGATCAATTATTTTATGATTTTAATCCATTATTTATAAGGGAACTCGTTTCCCAAATATTCTTGTTAAATGAAGATATAGTCTTAAGTGCTTTCAAGACAGAAAAGTAATTTTCTATGTCTTATGACATTAATGGAAAACAATAGAAGAAGTGGGCTGCTAGAAACTCTAGAAAAGGAAATATGAAAATGTGGAAGAAGGGAAGAGTTGAACTTCCATCAAGCAATAATTGTGGGAAAAAACATTCGGGCAGTTTCATAAAGGGAATGAGAGTCTCATACAAGTGTAGAGAAAAAGGCCACCTATATGGGGATTACAAGGGGAAAAATTAAGATACTAATGTTACATGATAAAATTTTAGGGATATGGGACATTATGCACATGAATGTCCTACGCTGTAGAAAAATGTTCCCCAAAGAAGGACAATGTAGCAAGGACAAGCTCATGTTTTCACAACTGTGGAGGTTGAAGTTCATAACGATGTTGTGGTAGGTACAATTATCATTTAATCAATCTTATCCTATGATTGTTTTTCTATATTGTCTCATTATTTCATATCTTCTCAGTTTTCCAAGAAATTAATATATTTGAAATTTTATTTACTCAGGTAGTTATCTGTCAAAACTCCTAAGGGTAGTATGATTGAAAGAAAGTTGTGTCAAGAAGTCCCCATTATGGCATATAAACATGTGTTATCTACAGATTTTATTTTCATACCCATGATTTAATTTTATATAATACATGGTATAGATTAGATTTATAATGATGATGTGAACATTTATGGAATGAATGAGTATGTTACAATTTTTAAAGATGATATTGAATCACTTATCATTAGGGAAGAAACATCACCATCTGACTCTCATCTAGATCCAACTCAGATATCTCTATTGAATTCATTTATTTTGTTTGAATGGTATAAAATTACTATCAATGGGGAGATTTATTTTAATATAGAGGATGTACATGTTTTGAATGAACATGTTGATGTTATACTAGATGATTTACCTGGAAATCATCGAGAGTAGTAAATTGAATTTTCTATTTACTTAATTACAGGTTTAAGGCCCATATCCAAGACCCATTTTTGAATGACCATTGTAATGATAGTGTAATGAATGAAATAAATAGAGTAATTGAGTGATAAAGGATTTATTCACCCAAGTTTTTCTCCCTAGGGATCCCCTATTCTTTTCGTTACGAATAATGTTGGGTTTATGAAGTTAAGAATTCAATATAAGAAGATAAATTATATAACAATGAAGAACATGTATCCCAACCTCGCATTGATGATTTATTTGATCTTCTTCATGGTTCCCAATATTTTATAACATTTATATTCGATCTGGATATCATCAATTGTTTGTGTGGACGGAAGACATTCCAAAAATTGCTTTTCGAACTAGGTAAGGAAATTTAGAGTTTATAGTAATGCCTTTTGGAATGACTAATTCACAATCAGTTTTTGTGGATCTAATGAAAATACTATTCAAGGAATATCATGATGAATTTTTGGTGCGGTTTATTGATGATATCATGGTGCACTCTAAAAGTGATGAAGATCATGAAAATCACTTGTGTAGTATTCTTAAGAATCTTAGATGAAATGAACTATATGGGATGTTTAGTATGTGTGAATTTTGGCTTCAATAAGTTTCTTTCCTTTAACACATTGTCTCTAAAGATAGAATTCATGTTCATCAAAAAAAACAAAGGCTATGTATTAATGGACTAATGCAACAAAAATAACTGTGGTACACAGTTTTTAGTGGTTTGGATGTTTATTATTGGATTTCTGTTCAGAACATCATCTATTTAGCCAACCCAAGGACCATGATCACATGAAAAGGGGAATATGTTTTTCTTGAAAAAGGAATGTGATTAATGTTTTAAATAATTGAAAAGATTATTATTTAATTCTTTTATTTTGAATCTAGAACTAGGGAATGATGGATTTGGGATTTATAGTGATGCATTAATGAAATGACATGGTTGTGTCCTTATGTATAATGATAGAGTGATTGTGTATGCATCTTGAAAGTTAAAAATTCATGAAGAAAATTATACAACTAAAGATATGGAGTTAGTAGTGGTAATCATTGTTATGAAGATTTGGATATATTACCTTTATTGAAAAATATTTGAGATAAATATAGATCATAAGAGTCTGAAATTTTCATTCTCATAGAAACAACTATATATGAGACAAAAGTGATGGATGGAGCTACTCAAGTAATATTATTTCACAATACCCAACCACCCGAGGATGGAAAATAAGGAGGAAGATTCTCTGAGTATAAATGACCACTGAATTATGAACAAGATGAGTTTGGAAAGGGATCCTATGTTTTTGGATATAGTATAGTTGGATATGGGATTTATCATGGAAGGTATCACATAACTCCTTTATCAAATGGTTTCCAGACCTTCATTACTAGAAATGATAAAAAGTTTTCAGGCTAATGATGAGTAGTTTAAAAACAAAATTATAGATGTAATTTATTTGAATATGATTGAATTCATATATAATGGTGGCATTTTTAAATTTAGAAAGAGGATTTGTGTTCCCACTATTCTGGAGCTAAATATGGAACAATTGAATTATGCTCATATCTTTAATATCTTTATACACCCAATTAGCATAAATATGTATAAAGATATAATAGATCAATTTTGGTGGGAATACAAGAAGAGGGAGACTATAGATTATGTGTCGATATGGTTGGTTTGTCAAAAGATGAAGGCTCGAAGACAACATCCTAGAAGAGTCATGAAGCCCCTTCGTATAGTAATATAGAAATGGGATGATATTATGATGGAATTTTTCATGGTTCTACCAAAGACTCCAAGATTGAATGATGATATGTGGTTCATTTCCAATCATATTACAAAATCATCACATTTTCATTTTACAAGAGATTATTTTCCAAATGAACATTTAGAAAGAATATATATTAAAGATGTCGTACGAAATCATGGTGTACCCTAATCAATTATTTCTGATCAGGATCCCTATTTTACATCACTATTCTGTAAAAGTCATTAGAATTCCCAATATATTGATATTTGTTTCAGCACTGCCTACCACCCACAAACTGATGGAAAATCAGAATGGTCTATACAAACATTAGAAGACATGTTGATGTCATTTTAACTTGAAATTAAAGGTATTTGTGATCAGTATTTACCTATCTTTGAATTTTCTTATAATAATATATTTCGTTCATGTATTCAAATGGAATCATATGAAGTGTTATATGGATAGAGATTTTTTACCACGACTTTCTGGGATGATGTAGGTTAAAGAAAGCTCATAGGCCCAAAACATGTTGAGGAAACAATGGGAATTGTGACGATTATACAAACCCATATCAAAACTTCTCAATGTAGTAAAAAATTATATATTAATAACTTAAGGATGGATTAGTAATTTCAAGAAGGAGATTATGGTTTATTCAAGTTGTCTCCATGTAACTGTATTATAATATTATGTATGTAGGGAAAATTATGTCCTAGGTACATCATAAATTTTAAAATTATGGATAAAAATGGATCTGTATCTTACCATTTTTCATTTCCACCAAGTATCTCCAAAGTTCAAAATGTGTTCCATGTATTGAACATAATTAAATATATTTCATACACAAAACATGTACTCACCTATGATGAAATAAAACTTGAGCCTGATTTGTCTTATTGTGAAGAGCTTATCAAGATTCTTGATACTAGAGAACATGTATTGAAAAATCTAACAACTCATCTGGTAAGGGTTCTTTGGAGGAACCATAAGTTAGAGGAAGTGTCAAAAACTGAATCTGGTCACCACAATTAATGGCCCCAAAACCAGACCATGGAAAGTCTTGATGGGAGTTACCTATCCCCACGGGCTTGCACAAGTGCCCGAGTATCATTTATCTTGGTTTGGGAACTATTTACCCGAAAATGTATACATAAAACATAAATATTATTTGATAAAATGAATCTGAAAAATTCATACAAGCATGGTTTATAAAAAAATCCAAAACTGAATACATAAGTTTAAATTTAGTACAAAAGGTCCAAATACACAATGAAACAGCAACAAAATATCCCCATGGACTCCACATGACAAGGGCTCATCACCCCCAAGTCATCTCCACAACTCCGTCACTAGGATAGGGACTAACACCCTGAACAGCCATCACCCATATCCTTTTCTTTACCTGATTCAAACATAACCAAATCTACATACACTCGAGGGGTGTAAGTAGGGTGTGAGCCAAATCCCAATAGTATACCACCCAATTATTCTAAATAGAATGCAATACAATGTGAAAAATCAAGAAGTTTTAATACGCAAAGAAAAATAGTGATAAAATCAAAGAAATGAAACGTTCAATTGATAATAGTTTTAAAGATAAAATTTTCATAATGTTTACACATTTAAATATAAATGTGAGATATTATAAATTACTTCCAAAATCACTTCAATACAAGTGTAAATAACACAATTCCAATGAGCTCCAAAACATGGAACACCCCTAAGAAACTAGATAGTCTCGAGCCCTATGTACCTCGTACCTCGGGGTAAAGTATCCAATTAACAATCCTTTCCAGTGAACGAGCCACTAGTAGGGAACATAACCATAACCTAGTGGTCCCCAAATAACATCCACATTGTTTAGTTGGAGTTGAAATTATCCATTTTCTCATTGAAACAGAAACAAAACCCATCTGATTCACTAGCCGTACTAGTACATATCTGAGCACCAAAGTACCCGGGATTCCCCTTTTTGTGCTCAAACAATTTCAGCAAAAAACACAAATCATTTTATATATGAAACACCTATACTGGTCACAATCATATAATACAGTAGCTATACATATTTATAACATTTAAAACACACAACAAAACATTTTGATTTTCAATAAAACAACCTCTCAAAATATCACATTGTTTTGTTCCCAAAGCTCATAGAAATATCCACTTTGAACACTATGTGCTCACTTTTAAGTTACCAAAACAAAAATGGCAGTTCAATAACCTTTAATGAAACCAATAATTCAGTTTTTGTGTAGCCCCATTTGAACCAATACGTTGTATCTTTTAAAACCCCCATTTTCACAAAAACATGGCACTTAAAGCCCATTTTCTTCCCAAACAACATTTAAACAGACTTCTGAAGCAACAAAAAAATAGAATAAACATTTAAAAAACGATTTCTAGTCCTAATAAAATTAAATAAAATCAAGTAAGTAATTATTGTTCATCCCCAAATGAACCAATAAACTATTTGTATTAAAACCATCCAATTTCACCAAAAATTGGAACTTTAAAATCATTTTCTTTATAAATGAAACTAATTTTTTTTTTGAAAAAACATTAAAATGAAATAAATATGAATATACCATGATCATATAAAACTAATTCACAAAAATTTCATGCACAATGGAATCACCTACCAAAGGAGTCAAGAACCACAAATCCTAGTGCAAAACTTTTACCGCACCACCACGGCACCACAAGGGAGTGAGATCAAACCTAAAACCAGAGGATTGGACCAAGAAACTCAAAATTAAACCCTATTTAGTAATCCCTAGATTATATACATTGGGTAATTCAAGAAAAAATGGAGAAAGCTTAATGAAAATGGTGTATCTTAGAAGGATAGTCTTTTACTTGAGAAATCTAGACGGTTTTAGAAACCTGAGAAGTTAGGATCTAATTAAAAGGTGATTCGATCTCCAAAGAGGTGTAAACTAAGTTTTGGGTGCGTCTAGGTACCGTTGGAGCAGATGAGAGGTGGAATCACCGAAAAAGGGTAAAACATGAATATTTTATGAAATAATTACAAAACAATTTTAAAACTGGAAATTGGCTTTTGGGTTGGCCAAATACCAAATTTGATCACCCAAATCCAAGATGCTAATGATTTTTTATGTGGCCTAAATTTATTTGGTGGTTTGAATTGTTAAATTAAGTTCCTTTTTTATGTTTAATGGAAGAAAAATGTTGAAAAAAGAAGGACTTATTAATGAAACAAAAATTACTTTCAAAACTGGAAATGGGCTCTCGGGTTGGCCAAAATTTTGGAAACCCACCATATACAAAACAATTGGTGGAAAACCCCAAAACAAAGCAATGATGTAAATTAAATGAAAGATACCTTTAAAATATGTCATTTATGTGACAATTAACCCCACCATGAAGGACTTTCTGCCCCAGAAATTCAACATGAAGCTTGATTGGAAAACAAGAATGGGTACTCTTCCTCGACCCATGATTTTCGATCCCATGTCTCATGTGTATCATTCCCATGATGCCATAGAATCTAGAAAACTGGAATAGACTTCCCTCGAAGTATCGTCTCTTGGGAGTC
>CAUJRU010004143.1:0-22505 GCA_963277665.1 Viscum album | reverse complement strand
GGATTTTTTTTGTTCGGTTTTGGGGATTCGGTTTATGATTTCAGGGGTAGGGTTTATGTTTTAAGGTTTAGGATTTATAATTTTGAGAGTAGGGTATGGGGAAGATGTTTTTGGGTTCGAGGTTCAGCTTTTAGGTTTTAGGGTTTAGATATTTGGGTTTCGGATACAGGGTTTTGGGTCTAGGTTTTATGATTTTTTTGGTATGGTTTTCGGGTTTAGGATTATGATTTCGGGGTTGGGATTTTGGTTTTAAGTTTTAGGGTTTATTATTTTGAGATTAGGGTATAGGGAGTATGTTTTAAGGTTTAGGGTTCATATTTTAGGTTTTAGAGTTCAGGAATTAGGGTTTCAGATATAGTGTTTTGGGTCTAGGATTTTGGATTTGTTTGTTCGGTTTTGGGGATTCGGTTTATGATTTCAGGGGTAGGGTTTATGTTTTAAGGTTTAGGGTTTTGAATTTTGAGAGTAGGGTATGGGGAAGATTTTTTTGGGTTTGGGGTTCAGCTTTTAGGTTTTAGGTTTTAGAGATTCGGGTTTCAGATACAGGGTTTTGGGTCTAGGTTTTAGGATTTTTTTGGTATAGTTTTTGGGTTTAGGTTTATGATTTCAGGGTTGGGATTTTGGTTTTAAGGTTTAGGGTTTATTATTTTGAGAGTAGGGTATAGGGAGTATGTTTTAGGGTTTAGGGTTAATCTTTTAGTTTTTAGAGTTCAGTTATTACGGTTTCAGATATAGTGTTTTGGGTCCAGGATTTTGGATTTTTTTGTTTGGTTTTGGGGATTCGGTTTATGATTTCAGGGGTAGGGTTTGTGTTTTAAGGTTTAGGGTTTATAATTTTGATATTAGGGTATGGGGAAGATGTTTTTGGGTTCTGGGTTCAGCTTTTAGGTTTTAGTGTTTAGAGATTCGGGTTTCAGATATAGGGTTTTGGGTCTAGGTTTTAGGAATTTTTTGTATGGTTTTTGGGTTTAGGTTTATGATTTCAGGGTTGGGATTTAGGTTTTAAGGTTTAGGGTTTATTATTTTGACAGTAGGGTATAGGGAGTATGTTTTAAGGTTTAGGGTTCATCTTTTAGGTTTTATAGTTCAGGTATTAGGGTTTCAGATATAGTGTTTTGGGTCCAGGATTTTGGTTTTTTTTGTTCGGTATTGGGGATTCAGATTATGATTTCAGGGGTAGGGTTTATGTTTTGAGGTTTAGGGTTTGTAATTTTGAGATTATGTTATGGGTTATATGTTTTTGGGTTCGGGGTTCAGCTTTTAGGTTTAGGTTTTAGAGATTCGGCTTTCGGATATGGGGTTTTGGGTCTAGGTTTTATGATTTTTTTGGTATGGTTTTCAGGTTTAGGTTTACGATTTCAGGGTTGGGATTTCGGTTTTATGGTTTGGGGTTTATTATTTTGAGAGTATGGTATAGTGGGTATTTTTTATGGTTTAGGGTTCATCTTTTAGGTTTTAGAGTTCAGGTATTAGGGTTTCAGATATAGTGTTTTGGGTCCAGGATTTTGGATTTTTTTGTTCTGTTTTGGGGATTTGGTTTATGATTTCAGGAGTAGGGTTTATGTTTTAAGGTTTAGGGTTTATAATTTTGAGACTAGGGTATGGGGAAGATGTTTTGGGTTTGGGGTTCAGCTTTTAGGTTTTAGCGTTTAGAGATTCGGGTTTCGGATATAGGGTTTTGGGTCTAGGTTTTAGGATTTTTTTGGTATGGTTTTCGAGTTTAGGTTTATGATTTCAAGGTTGGGATTCTGGTTTTAAGGTTTAGGGTTTATTATTTTTAGAGTAGGGTATAGGGAGTATTTTTTAGGGGTTAGGGTTCATCTTTTAGGTTTTAGATTTCAGGTATTAGGGTTTCAGATATAGTGTTTTGGGTCTATTATTTTGGATTTTTTTTGTTCGGTTTTGGGGATTCGGTTTATGATTTCAGGGGTAGGGTTTATGTTTTAAGGTTTAGGATTTATAATTTTGAGAGTAGGGTATGGGGAAGATGTTTTTGGGTTCGAGGTTCAGCTTTTAGGTTTTAGGGTTTAGATATTTGGGTTTCGGATACAGGGTTTTGGGTCTAGGTTTTATGATTTTTTTGGTATGGTTTTCGGGTTTAGGATTATGATTTCGGGGTTGGGATTTTGGTTTTAAGTTTTAGGGTTTATTATTTTGAGATTAGGGTATAGGGAGTATGTTTTAAGGTTTAGGGTTCATATTTTAGGTTTTAGAGTTCAGGAATTAGGGTTTCAGATATAGTGTTTTGGGTCTAGGATTTTGGATTTGTTTGTTCGGTTTTGGGGATTCGGTTTATGATTTCAGGGGTAGGGTTTATGTTTTAAGGTTTAGGGTTTTGAATTTTGAGAGTAGGGTATGGGGAAGATTTTTTTGGGTTTGGGGTTCAGCTTTTAGGTTTTAGGTTTTAGAGATTCGGGTTTCAGATACAGGGTTTTGGGTCTAGGTTTTAGGATTTTTTTGGTATAGTTTTTGGGTTTAGGTTTATGATTTCAGGGTTGGGATTTTGGTTTTAAGGTTTAGGGTTTATTATTTTGAGAGTAGGGTATAGGGAGTATGTTTTAGGGTTTAGGGTTAATCTTTTAGTTTTTAGAGTTCAGTTATTACGGTTTCAGATATAGTGTTTTGGGTCCAGGATTTTGGATTTTTTTGTTTGGTTTTGGGGATTCGGTTTATGATTTCAGGGGTAGGGTTTGTGTTTTAAGGTTTAGGGTTTATAATTTTGATATTAGGGTATGGGGAAGATGTTTTTGGGTTCTGGGTTCAGCTTTTAGGTTTTAGTGTTTAGAGATTCGGGTTTCAGATATAGGGTTTTGGGTCTAGGTTTTAGGAATTTTTTGTATGGTTTTTGGGTTTAGGTTTATGATTTCAGGGTTGGGATTTAGGTTTTAAGGTTTAGGGTTTATTATTTTGACAGTAGGGTATAGGGAGTATGTTTTAAGGTTTAGGGTTCATCTTTTAGGTTTTATAGTTCAGGTATTAGGGTTTCAGATATAGTGTTTTGGGTCCAGGATTTTGGTTTTTTTTGTTCGGTATTGGGGATTCAGATTATGATTTCAGGGGTAGGGTTTATGTTTTGAGGTTTAGGGTTTGTAATTTTGAGATTATGTTATGGGTTATATGTTTTTGGGTTCGGGGTTCAGCTTTTAGGTTTAGGTTTTAGAGATTCGGCTTTCGGATATGGGGTTTTGGGTCTAGGTTTTATGATTTTTTTGGTATGGTTTTCAGGTTTAGGTTTACGATTTCAGGGTTGGGATTTCGGTTTTATGGTTTGGGGTTTATTATTTTGAGAGTATGGTATAGTGGGTATTTTTTATGGTTTAGGGTTCATCTTTTAGGTTTTAGAGTTCAGGTATTAGGGTTTCAGATATAGTGTTTTGGGTCCAGGATTTTGGATTTTTTTGTTCTGTTTTGGGGATTTGGTTTATGATTTCAGGAGTAGGGTTTATGTTTTAAGGTTTAGGGTTTATAATTTTGAGACTAGGGTATGGGGAAGATGTTTTGGGTTTGGGGTTCAGCTTTTAGGTTTTAGCGTTTAGAGATTCGGGTTTCGGATATAGGGTTTTGGGTCTAGGTTTTAGGATTTTTTTGGTATGGTTTTCGAGTTTAGGTTTATGATTTCAAGGTTGGGATTCTGGTTTTAAGGTTTAGGGTTTATTATTTTTAGAGTAGGGTATAGGGAGTATTTTTTAGGGGTTAGGGTTCATCTTTTAGGTTTTAGATTTCAGGTATTAGGGTTTCAGATATAGTGTTTTGGGTCTATTATTTTGGATTTTTTTTGTTCGGTTTTGGGGATTCGGTTTATGATTTCAGGGGTAGGGTTTATGTTTTAAGGTTTAGGATTTATAATTTTGAGAGTAGGGTATGGGGAAGATGTTTTTGGGTTCGAGGTTCAGCTTTTAGGTTTTAGGGTTTAGATATTTGGGTTTCGGATACAGGGTTTTGGGTCTAGGTTTTATGATTTTTTTGGTATGGTTTTCGGGTTTAGGATTATGATTTCGGGGTTGGGATTTTGGTTTTAAGTTTTAGGGTTTATTATTTTGAGATTAGGGTATAGGGAGTATGTTTTAAGGTTTAGGGTTCATATTTTAGGTTTTAGAGTTCAGGAATTAGGGTTTCAGATATAGTGTTTTGGGTCTAGGATTTTGGATTTGTTTGTTCGGTTTTGGGGATTCGGTTTATGATTTCAGGGGTAGGGTTTATGTTTTAAGGTTTAGGGTTTTGAATTTTGAGAGTAGGGTATGGGGAAGATTTTTTTGGGTTTGGGGTTCAGCTTTTAGGTTTTAGGTTTTAGAGATTCGGGTTTCAGATACAGGGTTTTGGGTCTAGGTTTTAGGATTTTTTTGGTATAGTTTTTGGGTTTAGGTTTATGATTTCAGGGTTGGGATTTTGGTTTTAAGGTTTAGGGTTTATTATTTTGAGAGTAGGGTATAGGGAGTATGTTTTAGGGTTTAGGGTTAATCTTTTAGTTTTTAGAGTTCAGTTATTACGGTTTCAGATATAGTGTTTTGGGTCCAGGATTTTGGATTTTTTTGTTTGGTTTTGGGGATTCGGTTTATGATTTCAGGGGTAGGGTTTGTGTTTTAAGGTTTAGGGTTTATAATTTTGATATTAGGGTATGGGGAAGATGTTTTTGGGTTCTGGGTTCAGCTTTTAGGTTTTAGTGTTTAGAGATTCGGGTTTCAGATATAGGGTTTTGGGTCTAGGTTTTAGGAATTTTTTGTATGGTTTTTGGGTTTAGGTTTATGATTTCAGGGTTGGGATTTAGGTTTTAAGGTTTAGGGTTTATTATTTTGACAGTAGGGTATAGGGAGTATGTTTTAAGGTTTAGGGTTCATCTTTTAGGTTTTATAGTTCAGGTATTAGGGTTTCAGATATAGTGTTTTGGGTCCAGGATTTTGGTTTTTTTTGTTCGGTATTGGGGATTCAGATTATGATTTCAGGGGTAGGGTTTATGTTTTGAGGTTTAGGGTTTGTAATTTTGAGATTATGTTATGGGTTATATGTTTTTGGGTTCGGGGTTCAGCTTTTAGGTTTAGGTTTTAGAGATTCGGCTTTCGGATATGGGGTTTTGGGTCTAGGTTTTATGATTTTTTTGGTATGGTTTTCAGGTTTAGGTTTACGATTTCAGGGTTGGGATTTCGGTTTTATGGTTTGGGGTTTATTATTTTGAGAGTATGGTATAGTGGGTATTTTTTATGGTTTAGGGTTCATCTTTTAGGTTTTAGAGTTCAGGTATTAGGGTTTCAGATATAGTGTTTTGGGTCCAGGATTTTGGATTTTTTTGTTCTGTTTTGGGGATTTGGTTTATGATTTCAGGAGTAGGGTTTATGTTTTAAGGTTTAGGGTTTATAATTTTGAGACTAGGGTATGGGGAAGATGTTTTGGGTTTGGGGTTCAGCTTTTAGGTTTTAGCGTTTAGAGATTCGGGTTTCGGATATAGGGTTTTGGGTCTAGGTTTTAGGATTTTTTTGGTATGGTTTTCGAGTTTAGGTTTATGATTTCAAGGTTGGGATTCTGGTTTTAAGGTTTAGGGTTTATTATTTTTAGAGTAGGGTATAGGGAGTATTTTTTAGGGGTTAGGGTTCATCTTTTAGGTTTTAGATTTCAGGTATTAGGGTTTCAGATATAGTGTTTTGGGTCTATTATTTTGGATTTTTTTTGTTCGGTTTTGGGGATTCGGTTTATGATTTCAGGGGTAGGGTTTATGTTTTAAGGTTTAGGATTTATAATTTTGAGAGTAGGGTATGGGGAAGATGTTTTTGGGTTCGAGGTTCAGCTTTTAGGTTTTAGGGTTTAGATATTTGGGTTTCGGATACAGGGTTTTGGGTCTAGGTTTTATGATTTTTTTGGTATGGTTTTCGGGTTTAGGATTATGATTTCGGGGTTGGGATTTTGGTTTTAAGTTTTAGGGTTTATTATTTTGAGATTAGGGTATAGGGAGTATGTTTTAAGGTTTAGGGTTCATATTTTAGGTTTTAGAGTTCAGGAATTAGGGTTTCAGATATAGTGTTTTGGGTCTAGGATTTTGGATTTGTTTGTTCGGTTTTGGGGATTCGGTTTATGATTTCAGGGGTAGGGTTTATGTTTTAAGGTTTAGGGTTTTGAATTTTGAGAGTAGGGTATGGGGAAGATTTTTTTGGGTTTGGGGTTCAGCTTTTAGGTTTTAGGTTTTAGAGATTCGGGTTTCAGATACAGGGTTTTGGGTCTAGGTTTTAGGATTTTTTTGGTATAGTTTTTGGGTTTAGGTTTATGATTTCAGGGTTGGGATTTTGGTTTTAAGGTTTAGGGTTTATTATTTTGAGAGTAGGGTATAGGGAGTATGTTTTAGGGTTTAGGGTTAATCTTTTAGTTTTTAGAGTTCAGTTATTACGGTTTCAGATATAGTGTTTTGGGTCCAGGATTTTGGATTTTTTTGTTTGGTTTTGGGGATTCGGTTTATGATTTCAGGGGTAGGGTTTGTGTTTTAAGGTTTAGGGTTTATAATTTTGATATTAGGGTATGGGGAAGATGTTTTTGGGTTCTGGGTTCAGCTTTTAGGTTTTAGTGTTTAGAGATTCGGGTTTCAGATATAGGGTTTTGGGTCTAGGTTTTAGGAATTTTTTGTATGGTTTTTGGGTTTAGGTTTATGATTTCAGGGTTGGGATTTAGGTTTTAAGGTTTAGGGTTTATTATTTTGACAGTAGGGTATAGGGAGTATGTTTTAAGGTTTAGGGTTCATCTTTTAGGTTTTATAGTTCAGGTATTAGGGTTTCAGATATAGTGTTTTGGGTCCAGGATTTTGGTTTTTTTTGTTCGGTATTGGGGATTCAGATTATGATTTCAGGGGTAGGGTTTATGTTTTGAGGTTTAGGGTTTGTAATTTTGAGATTATGTTATGGGTTATATGTTTTTGGGTTCGGGGTTCAGCTTTTAGGTTTAGGTTTTAGAGATTCGGCTTTCGGATATGGGGTTTTGGGTCTAGGTTTTATGATTTTTTTGGTATGGTTTTCAGGTTTAGGTTTACGATTTCAGGGTTGGGATTTCGGTTTTATGGTTTGGGGTTTATTATTTTGAGAGTATGGTATAGTGGGTATTTTTTATGGTTTAGGGTTCATCTTTTAGGTTTTAGAGTTCAGGTATTAGGGTTTCAGATATAGTGTTTTGGGTCCAGGATTTTGGATTTTTTTGTTCTGTTTTGGGGATTTGGTTTATGATTTCAGGAGTAGGGTTTATGTTTTAAGGTTTAGGGTTTATAATTTTGAGACTAGGGTATGGGGAAGATGTTTTGGGTTTGGGGTTCAGCTTTTAGGTTTTAGCGTTTAGAGATTCGGGTTTCGGATATAGGGTTTTGGGTCTAGGTTTTAGGATTTTTTTGGTATGGTTTTCGAGTTTAGGTTTATGATTTCAAGGTTGGGATTCTGGTTTTAAGGTTTAGGGTTTATTATTTTTAGAGTAGGGTATAGGGAGTATTTTTTAGGGGTTAGGGTTCATCTTTTAGGTTTTAGATTTCAGGTATTAGGGTTTCAGATATAGTGTTTTGGGTCTATTATTTTGGATTTTTTTTGTTCGGTTTTGGGGATTCGGTTTATGATTTCAGGGGTAGGGTTTATGTTTTAAGGTTTAGGATTTATAATTTTGAGAGTAGGGTATGGGGAAGATGTTTTTGGGTTCGAGGTTCAGCTTTTAGGTTTTAGGGTTTAGATATTTGGGTTTCGGATACAGGGTTTTGGGTCTAGGTTTTATGATTTTTTTGGTATGGTTTTCGGGTTTAGGATTATGATTTCGGGGTTGGGATTTTGGTTTTAAGTTTTAGGGTTTATTATTTTGAGATTAGGGTATAGGGAGTATGTTTTAAGGTTTAGGGTTCATATTTTAGGTTTTAGAGTTCAGGAATTAGGGTTTCAGATATAGTGTTTTGGGTCTAGGATTTTGGATTTGTTTGTTCGGTTTTGGGGATTCGGTTTATGATTTCAGGGGTAGGGTTTATGTTTTAAGGTTTAGGGTTTTGAATTTTGAGAGTAGGGTATGGGGAAGATTTTTTTGGGTTTGGGGTTCAGCTTTTAGGTTTTAGGTTTTAGAGATTCGGGTTTCAGATACAGGGTTTTGGGTCTAGGTTTTAGGATTTTTTTGGTATAGTTTTTGGGTTTAGGTTTATGATTTCAGGGTTGGGATTTTGGTTTTAAGGTTTAGGGTTTATTATTTTGAGAGTAGGGTATAGGGAGTATGTTTTAGGGTTTAGGGTTAATCTTTTAGTTTTTAGAGTTCAGTTATTACGGTTTCAGATATAGTGTTTTGGGTCCAGGATTTTGGATTTTTTTGTTTGGTTTTGGGGATTCGGTTTATGATTTCAGGGGTAGGGTTTGTGTTTTAAGGTTTAGGGTTTATAATTTTGATATTAGGGTATGGGGAAGATGTTTTTGGGTTCTGGGTTCAGCTTTTAGGTTTTAGTGTTTAGAGATTCGGGTTTCAGATATAGGGTTTTGGGTCTAGGTTTTAGGAATTTTTTGTATGGTTTTTGGGTTTAGGTTTATGATTTCAGGGTTGGGATTTAGGTTTTAAGGTTTAGGGTTTATTATTTTGACAGTAGGGTATAGGGAGTATGTTTTAAGGTTTAGGGTTCATCTTTTAGGTTTTATAGTTCAGGTATTAGGGTTTCAGATATAGTGTTTTGGGTCCAGGATTTTGGTTTTTTTTGTTCGGTATTGGGGATTCAGATTATGATTTCAGGGGTAGGGTTTATGTTTTGAGGTTTAGGGTTTGTAATTTTGAGATTATGTTATGGGTTATATGTTTTTGGGTTCGGGGTTCAGCTTTTAGGTTTAGGTTTTAGAGATTCGGCTTTCGGATATGGGGTTTTGGGTCTAGGTTTTATGATTTTTTTGGTATGGTTTTCAGGTTTAGGTTTACGATTTCAGGGTTGGGATTTCGGTTTTATGGTTTGGGGTTTATTATTTTGAGAGTATGGTATAGTGGGTATTTTTTATGGTTTAGGGTTCATCTTTTAGGTTTTAGAGTTCAGGTATTAGGGTTTCAGATATAGTGTTTTGGGTCCAGGATTTTGGATTTTTTTGTTCTGTTTTGGGGATTTGGTTTATGATTTCAGGAGTAGGGTTTATGTTTTAAGGTTTAGGGTTTATAATTTTGAGACTAGGGTATGGGGAAGATGTTTTGGGTTTGGGGTTCAGCTTTTAGGTTTTAGCGTTTAGAGATTCGGGTTTCGGATATAGGGTTTTGGGTCTAGGTTTTAGGATTTTTTTGGTATGGTTTTCGAGTTTAGGTTTATGATTTCAAGGTTGGGATTCTGGTTTTAAGGTTTAGGGTTTATTATTTTTAGAGTAGGGTATAGGGAGTATTTTTTAGGGGTTAGGGTTCATCTTTTAGGTTTTAGATTTCAGGTATTAGGGTTTCAGATATAGTGTTTTGGGTCTATTATTTTGGATTTTTTTTGTTCGGTTTTGGGGATTCGGTTTATGATTTCAGGGGTAGGGTTTATGTTTTAAGGTTTAGGATTTATAATTTTGAGAGTAGGGTATGGGGAAGATGTTTTTGGGTTCGAGGTTCAGCTTTTAGGTTTTAGGGTTTAGATATTTGGGTTTCGGATACAGGGTTTTGGGTCTAGGTTTTATGATTTTTTTGGTATGGTTTTCGGGTTTAGGATTATGATTTCGGGGTTGGGATTTTGGTTTTAAGTTTTAGGGTTTATTATTTTGAGATTAGGGTATAGGGAGTATGTTTTAAGGTTTAGGGTTCATATTTTAGGTTTTAGAGTTCAGGAATTAGGGTTTCAGATATAGTGTTTTGGGTCTAGGATTTTGGATTTGTTTGTTCGGTTTTGGGGATTCGGTTTATGATTTCAGGGGTAGGGTTTATGTTTTAAGGTTTAGGGTTTTGAATTTTGAGAGTAGGGTATGGGGAAGATTTTTTTGGGTTTGGGGTTCAGCTTTTAGGTTTTAGGTTTTAGAGATTCGGGTTTCAGATACAGGGTTTTGGGTCTAGGTTTTAGGATTTTTTTGGTATAGTTTTTGGGTTTAGGTTTATGATTTCAGGGTTGGGATTTTGGTTTTAAGGTTTAGGGTTTATTATTTTGAGAGTAGGGTATAGGGAGTATGTTTTAGGGTTTAGGGTTAATCTTTTAGTTTTTAGAGTTCAGTTATTACGGTTTCAGATATAGTGTTTTGGGTCCAGGATTTTGGATTTTTTTGTTTGGTTTTGGGGATTCGGTTTATGATTTCAGGGGTAGGGTTTGTGTTTTAAGGTTTAGGGTTTATAATTTTGATATTAGGGTATGGGGAAGATGTTTTTGGGTTCTGGGTTCAGCTTTTAGGTTTTAGTGTTTAGAGATTCGGGTTTCAGATATAGGGTTTTGGGTCTAGGTTTTAGGAATTTTTTGTATGGTTTTTGGGTTTAGGTTTATGATTTCAGGGTTGGGATTTAGGTTTTAAGGTTTAGGGTTTATTATTTTGACAGTAGGGTATAGGGAGTATGTTTTAAGGTTTAGGGTTCATCTTTTAGGTTTTATAGTTCAGGTATTAGGGTTTCAGATATAGTGTTTTGGGTCCAGGATTTTGGTTTTTTTTGTTCGGTATTGGGGATTCAGATTATGATTTCAGGGGTAGGGTTTATGTTTTGAGGTTTAGGGTTTGTAATTTTGAGATTATGTTATGGGTTATATGTTTTTGGGTTCGGGGTTCAGCTTTTAGGTTTAGGTTTTAGAGATTCGGCTTTCGGATATGGGGTTTTGGGTCTAGGTTTTATGATTTTTTTGGTATGGTTTTCAGGTTTAGGTTTACGATTTCAGGGTTGGGATTTCGGTTTTATGGTTTGGGGTTTATTATTTTGAGAGTATGGTATAGTGGGTATTTTTTATGGTTTAGGGTTCATCTTTTAGGTTTTAGAGTTCAGGTATTAGGGTTTCAGATATAGTGTTTTGGGTCCAGGATTTTGGATTTTTTTGTTCTGTTTTGGGGATTTGGTTTATGATTTCAGGAGTAGGGTTTATGTTTTAAGGTTTAGGGTTTATAATTTTGAGACTAGGGTATGGGGAAGATGTTTTGGGTTTGGGGTTCAGCTTTTAGGTTTTAGCGTTTAGAGATTCGGGTTTCGGATATAGGGTTTTGGGTCTAGGTTTTAGGATTTTTTTGGTATGGTTTTCGAGTTTAGGTTTATGATTTCAAGGTTGGGATTCTGGTTTTAAGGTTTAGGGTTTATTATTTTTAGAGTAGGGTATAGGGAGTATTTTTTAGGGGTTAGGGTTCATCTTTTAGGTTTTAGATTTCAGGTATTAGGGTTTCAGATATAGTGTTTTGGGTCTATTATTTTGGATTTTTTTTGTTCGGTTTTGGGGATTCGGTTTATGATTTCAGGGGTAGGGTTTATGTTTTAAGGTTTAGGATTTATAATTTTGAGAGTAGGGTATGGGGAAGATGTTTTTGGGTTCGAGGTTCAGCTTTTAGGTTTTAGGGTTTAGATATTTGGGTTTCGGATACAGGGTTTTGGGTCTAGGTTTTATGATTTTTTTGGTATGGTTTTCGGGTTTAGGATTATGATTTCGGGGTTGGGATTTTGGTTTTAAGTTTTAGGGTTTATTATTTTGAGATTAGGGTATAGGGAGTATGTTTTAAGGTTTAGGGTTCATATTTTAGGTTTTAGAGTTCAGGAATTAGGGTTTCAGATATAGTGTTTTGGGTCTAGGATTTTGGATTTGTTTGTTCGGTTTTGGGGATTCGGTTTATGATTTCAGGGGTAGGGTTTATGTTTTAAGGTTTAGGGTTTTGAATTTTGAGAGTAGGGTATGGGGAAGATTTTTTTGGGTTTGGGGTTCAGCTTTTAGGTTTTAGGTTTTAGAGATTCGGGTTTCAGATACAGGGTTTTGGGTCTAGGTTTTAGGATTTTTTTGGTATAGTTTTTGGGTTTAGGTTTATGATTTCAGGGTTGGGATTTTGGTTTTAAGGTTTAGGGTTTATTATTTTGAGAGTAGGGTATAGGGAGTATGTTTTAGGGTTTAGGGTTAATCTTTTAGTTTTTAGAGTTCAGTTATTACGGTTTCAGATATAGTGTTTTGGGTCCAGGATTTTGGATTTTTTTGTTTGGTTTTGGGGATTCGGTTTATGATTTCAGGGGTAGGGTTTGTGTTTTAAGGTTTAGGGTTTATAATTTTGATATTAGGGTATGGGGAAGATGTTTTTGGGTTCTGGGTTCAGCTTTTAGGTTTTAGTGTTTAGAGATTCGGGTTTCAGATATAGGGTTTTGGGTCTAGGTTTTAGGAATTTTTTGTATGGTTTTTGGGTTTAGGTTTATGATTTCAGGGTTGGGATTTAGGTTTTAAGGTTTAGGGTTTATTATTTTGACAGTAGGGTATAGGGAGTATGTTTTAAGGTTTAGGGTTCATCTTTTAGGTTTTATAGTTCAGGTATTAGGGTTTCAGATATAGTGTTTTGGGTCCAGGATTTTGGTTTTTTTTGTTCGGTATTGGGGATTCAGATTATGATTTCAGGGGTAGGGTTTATGTTTTGAGGTTTAGGGTTTGTAATTTTGAGATTATGTTATGGGTTATATGTTTTTGGGTTCGGGGTTCAGCTTTTAGGTTTAGGTTTTAGAGATTCGGCTTTCGGATATGGGGTTTTGGGTCTAGGTTTTATGATTTTTTTGGTATGGTTTTCAGGTTTAGGTTTACGATTTCAGGGTTGGGATTTCGGTTTTATGGTTTGGGGTTTATTATTTTGAGAGTATGGTATAGTGGGTATTTTTTATGGTTTAGGGTTCATCTTTTAGGTTTTAGAGTTCAGGTATTAGGGTTTCAGATATAGTGTTTTGGGTCCAGGATTTTGGATTTTTTTGTTCTGTTTTGGGGATTTGGTTTATGATTTCAGGAGTAGGGTTTATGTTTTAAGGTTTAGGGTTTATAATTTTGAGACTAGGGTATGGGGAAGATGTTTTGGGTTTGGGGTTCAGCTTTTAGGTTTTAGCGTTTAGAGATTCGGGTTTCGGATATAGGGTTTTGGGTCTAGGTTTTAGGATTTTTTTGGTATGGTTTTCGAGTTTAGGTTTATGATTTCAAGGTTGGGATTCTGGTTTTAAGGTTTAGGGTTTATTATTTTTAGAGTAGGGTATAGGGAGTATTTTTTAGGGGTTAGGGTTCATCTTTTAGGTTTTAGATTTCAGGTATTAGGGTTTCAGATATAGTGTTTTGGGTCTATTATTTTGGATTTTTTTTGTTCGGTTTTGGGGATTCGGTTTATGATTTCAGGGGTAGGGTTTATGTTTTAAGGTTTAGGATTTATAATTTTGAGAGTAGGGTATGGGGAAGATGTTTTTGGGTTCGAGGTTCAGCTTTTAGGTTTTAGGGTTTAGATATTTGGGTTTCGGATACAGGGTTTTGGGTCTAGGTTTTATGATTTTTTTGGTATGGTTTTCGGGTTTAGGATTATGATTTCGGGGTTGGGATTTTGGTTTTAAGTTTTAGGGTTTATTATTTTGAGATTAGGGTATAGGGAGTATGTTTTAAGGTTTAGGGTTCATATTTTAGGTTTTAGAGTTCAGGAATTAGGGTTTCAGATATAGTGTTTTGGGTCTAGGATTTTGGATTTGTTTGTTCGGTTTTGGGGATTCGGTTTATGATTTCAGGGGTAGGGTTTATGTTTTAAGGTTTAGGGTTTTGAATTTTGAGAGTAGGGTATGGGGAAGATTTTTTTGGGTTTGGGGTTCAGCTTTTAGGTTTTAGGTTTTAGAGATTCGGGTTTCAGATACAGGGTTTTGGGTCTAGGTTTTAGGATTTTTTTGGTATAGTTTTTGGGTTTAGGTTTATGATTTCAGGGTTGGGATTTTGGTTTTAAGGTTTAGGGTTTATTATTTTGAGAGTAGGGTATAGGGAGTATGTTTTAGGGTTTAGGGTTAATCTTTTAGTTTTTAGAGTTCAGTTATTACGGTTTCAGATATAGTGTTTTGGGTCCAGGATTTTGGATTTTTTTGTTTGGTTTTGGGGATTCGGTTTATGATTTCAGGGGTAGGGTTTGTGTTTTAAGGTTTAGGGTTTATAATTTTGATATTAGGGTATGGGGAAGATGTTTTTGGGTTCTGGGTTCAGCTTTTAGGTTTTAGTGTTTAGAGATTCGGGTTTCAGATATAGGGTTTTGGGTCTAGGTTTTAGGAATTTTTTGTATGGTTTTTGGGTTTAGGTTTATGATTTCAGGGTTGGGATTTAGGTTTTAAGGTTTAGGGTTTATTATTTTGACAGTAGGGTATAGGGAGTATGTTTTAAGGTTTAGGGTTCATCTTTTAGGTTTTATAGTTCAGGTATTAGGGTTTCAGATATAGTGTTTTGGGTCCAGGATTTTGGTTTTTTTTGTTCGGTATTGGGGATTCAGATTATGATTTCAGGGGTAGGGTTTATGTTTTGAGGTTTAGGGTTTGTAATTTTGAGATTATGTTATGGGTTATATGTTTTTGGGTTCGGGGTTCAGCTTTTAGGTTTAGGTTTTAGAGATTCGGCTTTCGGATATGGGGTTTTGGGTCTAGGTTTTATGATTTTTTTGGTATGGTTTTCAGGTTTAGGTTTACGATTTCAGGGTTGGGATTTCGGTTTTATGGTTTGGGGTTTATTATTTTGAGAGTATGGTATAGTGGGTATTTTTTATGGTTTAGGGTTCATCTTTTAGGTTTTAGAGTTCAGGTATTAGGGTTTCAGATATAGTGTTTTGGGTCCAGGATTTTGGATTTTTTTGTTCTGTTTTGGGGATTTGGTTTATGATTTCAGGAGTAGGGTTTATGTTTTAAGGTTTAGGGTTTATAATTTTGAGACTAGGGTATGGGGAAGATGTTTTGGGTTTGGGGTTCAGCTTTTAGGTTTTAGCGTTTAGAGATTCGGGTTTCGGATATAGGGTTTTGGGTCTAGGTTTTAGGATTTTTTTGGTATGGTTTTCGAGTTTAGGTTTATGATTTCAAGGTTGGGATTCTGGTTTTAAGGTTTAGGGTTTATTATTTTTAGAGTAGGGTATAGGGAGTATTTTTTAGGGGTTAGGGTTCATCTTTTAGGTTTTAGATTTCAGGTATTAGGGTTTCAGATATAGTGTTTTGGGTCTATTATTTTGGATTTTTTTTGTTCGGTTTTGGGGATTCGGTTTATGATTTCAGGGGTAGGGTTTATGTTTTAAGGTTTAGGATTTATAATTTTGAGAGTAGGGTATGGGGAAGATGTTTTTGGGTTCGAGGTTCAGCTTTTAGGTTTTAGGGTTTAGATATTTGGGTTTCGGATACAGGGTTTTGGGTCTAGGTTTTATGATTTTTTTGGTATGGTTTTCGGGTTTAGGATTATGATTTCGGGGTTGGGATTTTGGTTTTAAGTTTTAGGGTTTATTATTTTGAGATTAGGGTATAGGGAGTATGTTTTAAGGTTTAGGGTTCATATTTTAGGTTTTAGAGTTCAGGAATTAGGGTTTCAGATATAGTGTTTTGGGTCTAGGATTTTGGATTTGTTTGTTCGGTTTTGGGGATTCGGTTTATGATTTCAGGGGTAGGGTTTATGTTTTAAGGTTTAGGGTTTTGAATTTTGAGAGTAGGGTATGGGGAAGATTTTTTTGGGTTTGGGGTTCAGCTTTTAGGTTTTAGGTTTTAGAGATTCGGGTTTCAGATACAGGGTTTTGGGTCTAGGTTTTAGGATTTTTTTGGTATGGTTTTCGAGTTTAGGTTTATGATTTCAAGGTTGGGATTCTGGTTTTAAGGTTTAGGGTTTATTATTTTTAGAGTAGGGTATAGGGAGTATTTTTTAGGGGTTAGGGTTCATCTTTTAGGTTTTAGATTTCAGGTATTAGGGTTTCAGATATAGTGTTTTGGGTCTATTATTTTGGATTTTTTTTGTTCGGTTTTGGGGATTCGGTTTATGATTTCAGGGGTAGGGTTTATGTTTTAAGGTTTAGGATTTATAATTTTGAGAGTAGGGTATGGGGAAGATGTTTTTGGGTTCGAGGTTCAGCTTTTAGGTTTTAGGGTTTAGATATTTGGGTTTCGGATACAGGGTTTTGGGTCTAGGTTTTATGATTTTTTTGGTATGGTTTTCGGGTTTAGGATTATGATTTCGGGGTTGGGATTTTGGTTTTAAGTTTTAGGGTTTATTATTTTGAGATTAGGGTATAGGGAGTATGTTTTAAGGTTTAGGGTTCATATTTTAGGTTTTAGAGTTCAGGAATTAGGGTTTCAGATATAGTGTTTTGGGTCTAGGATTTTGGATTTGTTTGTTCGGTTTTGGGGATTCGGTTTATGATTTCAGGGGTAGGGTTTATGTTTTAAGGTTTAGGGTTTTGAATTTTGAGAGTAGGGTATGGGGAAGATTTTTTTGGGTTTGGGGTTCAGCTTTTAGGTTTTAGGTTTTAGAGATTCGGGTTTCAGATACAGGGTTTTGGGTCTAGGTTTTAGGATTTTTTTGGTATAGTTTTTGGGTTTAGGTTTATGATTTCAGGGTTGGGATTTTGGTTTTAAGGTTTAGGGTTTATTATTTTGAGAGTAGGGTATAGGGAGTATGTTTTAGGGTTTAGGGTTAATCTTTTAGTTTTTAGAGTTCAGTTATTACGGTTTCAGATATAGTGTTTTGGGTCCAGGATTTTGGATTTTTTTGTTTGGTTTTGGGGATTCGGTTTATGATTTCAGGGGTAGGGTTTGTGTTTTAAGGTTTAGGGTTTATAATTTTGATATTAGGGTATGGGGAAGATGTTTTTGGGTTCTGGGTTCAGCTTTTAGGTTTTAGTGTTTAGAGATTCGGGTTTCAGATATAGGGTTTTGGGTCTAGGTTTTAGGAATTTTTTGTATGGTTTTTGGGTTTAGGTTTATGATTTCAGGGTTGGGATTTAGGTTTTAAGGTTTAGGGTTTATTATTTTGACAGTAGGGTATAGGGAGTATGTTTTAAGGTTTAGGGTTCATCTTTTAGGTTTTATAGTTCAGGTATTAGGGTTTCAGATATAGTGTTTTGGGTCCAGGATTTTGGTTTTTTTTGTTCGGTATTGGGGATTCAGATTATGATTTCAGGGGTAGGGTTTATGTTTTGAGGTTTAGGGTTTGTAATTTTGAGATTATGTTATGGGTTATATGTTTTTGGGTTCGGGGTTCAGCTTTTAGGTTTAGGTTTTAGAGATTCGGCTTTCGGATATGGGGTTTTGGGTCTAGGTTTTATGATTTTTTTGGTATGGTTTTCAGGTTTAGGTTTACGATTTCAGGGTTGGGATTTCGGTTTTATGGTTTGGGGTTTATTATTTTGAGAGTATGGTATAGTGGGTATTTTTTATGGTTTAGGGTTCATCTTTTAGGTTTTAGAGTTCAGGTATTAGGGTTTCAGATATAGTGTTTTGGGTCCAGGATTTTGGATTTTTTTGTTCTGTTTTGGGGATTTGGTTTATGATTTCAGGAGTAGGGTTTATGTTTTAAGGTTTAGGGTTTATAATTTTGAGACTAGGGTATGGGGAAGATGTTTTGGGTTTGGGGTTCAGCTTTTAGGTTTTAGCGTTTAGAGATTCGGGTTTCGGATATAGGGTTTTGGGTCTAGGTTTTAGGATTTTTTTGGTATGGTTTTCGAGTTTAGGTTTATGATTTCAAGGTTGGGATTCTGGTTTTAAGGTTTAGGGTTTATTATTTTTAGAGTAGGGTATAGGGAGTATTTTTTAGGGGTTAGGGTTCATCTTTTAGGTTTTAGATTTCAGGTATTAGGGTTTCAGATATAGTGTTTTGGGTCTATTATTTTGGATTTTTTTTGTTCGGTTTTGGGGATTCGGTTTATGATTTCAGGGGTAGGGTTTATGTTTTAAGGTTTAGGATTTATAATTTTGAGAGTAGGGTATGGGGAAGATGTTTTTGGGTTCGAGGTTCAGCTTTTAGGTTTTAGGGTTTAGATATTTGGGTTTCGGATACAGGGTTTTGGGTCTAGGTTTTATGATTTTTTTGGTATGGTTTTCGGGTTTAGGATTATGATTTCGGGGTTGGGATTTTGGTTTTAAGTTTTAGGGTTTATTATTTTGAGATTAGGGTATAGGGAGTATGTTTTAAGGTTTAGGGTTCATATTTTAGGTTTTAGAGTTCAGGAATTAGGGTTTCAGATATAGTGTTTTGGGTCTAGGATTTTGGATTTGTTTGTTCGGTTTTGGGGATTCGGTTTATGATTTCAGGGGTAGGGTTTATGTTTTAAGGTTTAGGGTTTTGAATTTTGAGAGTAGGGTATGGGGAAGATTTTTTTGGGTTTGGGGTTCAGCTTTTAGGTTTTAGGTTTTAGAGATTCGGGTTTCAGATACAGGGTTTTGGGTCTAGGTTTTAGGATTTTTTTGGTATAGTTTTTGGGTTTAGGTTTATGATTTCAGGGTTGGGATTTTGGTTTTAAGGTTTAGGGTTTATTATTTTGAGAGTAGGGTATAGGGAGTATGTTTTAGGGTTTAGGGTTAATCTTTTAGTTTTTAGAGTTCAGTTATTACGGTTTCAGATATAGTGTTTTGGGTCCAGGATTTTGGATTTTTTTGTTTGGTTTTGGGGATTCGGTTTATGATTTCAGGGGTAGGGTTTGTGTTTTAAGGTTTAGGGTTTATAATTTTGATATTAGGGTATGGGGAAGATGTTTTTGGGTTCTGGGTTCAGCTTTTAGGTTTTAGTGTTTAGAGATTCGGGTTTCAGATATAGGGTTTTGGGTCTAGGTTTTAGGAATTTTTTGTATGGTTTTTGGGTTTAGGTTTATGATTTCAGGGTTGGGATTTAGGTTTTAAGGTTTAGGGTTTATTATTTTGACAGTAGGGTATAGGGAGTATGTTTTAAGGTTTAGGGTTCATCTTTTAGGTTTTATAGTTCAGGTATTAGGGTTTCAGATATAGTGTTTTGGGTCCAGGATTTTGGTTTTTTTTGTTCGGTATTGGGGATTCAGATTATGATTTCAGGGGTAGGGTTTATGTTTTGAGGTTTAGGGTTTGTAATTTTGAGATTATGTTATGGGTTATATGTTTTTGGGTTCGGGGTTCAGCTTTTAGGTTTAGGTTTTAGAGATTCGGCTTTCGGATATGGGGTTTTGGGTCTAGGTTTTATGATTTTTTTGGTATGGTTTTCAGGTTTAGGTTTACGATTTCAGGGTTGGGATTTCGGTTTTATGGTTTGGGGTTTATTATTTTGAGAGTATGGTATAGTGGGTATTTTTTATGGTTTAGGGTTCATCTTTTAGGTTTTAGAGTTCAGGTATTAGGGTTTCAGATATAGTGTTTTGGGTCCAGGATTTTGGATTTTTTTGTTCTGTTTTGGGGATTTGGTTTATGATTTCAGGAGTAGGGTTTATGTTTTAAGGTTTAGGGTTTATAATTTTGAGACTAGGGTATGGGGAAGATGTTTTGGGTTTGGGGTTCAGCTTTTAGGTTTTAGCGTTTAGAGATTCGGGTTTCGGATATAGGGTTTTGGGTCTAGGTTTTAGGATTTTTTTGGTATGGTTTTCGAGTTTAGGTTTATGATTTCAAGGTTGGGATTCTGGTTTTAAGGTTTAGGGTTTATTATTTTTAGAGTAGGGTATAGGGAGTATTTTTTAGGGGTTAGGGTTCATCTTTTAGGTTTTAGATTTCAGGTATTAGGGTTTCAGATATAGTGTTTTGGGTCTATTATTTTGGATTTTTTTTGTTCGGTTTTGGGGATTCGGTTTATGATTTCAGGGGTAGGGTTTATGTTTTAAGGTTTAGGATTTATAATTTTGAGAGTAGGGTATGGGGAAGATGTTTTTGGGTTCGAGGTTCAGCTTTTAGGTTTTAGGGTTTAGATATTTGGGTTTCGGATACAGGGTTTTGGGTCTAGGTTTTATGATTTTTTTGGTATGGTTTTCGGGTTTAGGATTATGATTTCGGGGTTGGGATTTTGGTTTTAAGTTTTAGGGTTTATTATTTTGAGATTAGGGTATAGGGAGTATGTTTTAAGGTTTAGGGTTCATATTTTAGGTTTTAGAGTTCAGGAATTAGGGTTTCAGATATAGTGTTTTGGGTCTAGGATTTTGGATTTGTTTGTTCGGTTTTGGGGATTCGGTTTATGATTTCAGGGGTAGGGTTTATGTTTTAAGGTTTAGGGTTTTGAATTTTGAGAGTAGGGTATGGGGAAGATTTTTTTGGGTTTGGGGTTCAGCTTTTAGGTTTTAGGTTTTAGAGATTCGGGTTTCAGATACAGGGTTTTGGGTCTAGGTTTTAGGATTTTTTTGGTATAGTTTTTGGGTTTAGGTTTATGATTTCAGGGTTGGGATTTTGGTTTTAAGGTTTAGGGTTTATTATTTTGAGAGTAGGGTATAGGGAGTATGTTTTAGGGTTTAGGGTTAATCTTTTAGTTTTTAGAGTTCAGTTATTACGGTTTCAGATATAGTGTTTTGGGTCCAGGATTTTGGATTTTTTTGTTTGGTTTTGGGGATTCGGTTTATGATTTCAGGGGTAGGGTTTGTGTTTTAAGGTTTAGGGTTTATAATTTTGATATTAGGGTATGGGGAAGATGTTTTTGGGTTCTGGGTTCAGCTTTTAGGTTTTAGTGTTTAGAGATTCGGGTTTCAGATATAGGGTTTTGGGTCTAGGTTTTAGGAATTTTTTGTATGGTTTTTGGGTTTAGGTTTATGATTTCAGGGTTGGGATTTAGGTTTTAAGGTTTAGGGTTTATTATTTTGACAGTAGGGTATAGGGAGTATGTTTTAAGGTTTAGGGTTCATCTTTTAGGTTTTATAGTTCAGGTATTAGGGTTTCAGATATAGTGTTTTGGGTCCAGGATTTTGGTTTTTTTTGTTCGGTATTGGGGATTCAGATTATGATTTCAGGGGTAGGGTTTATGTTTTGAGGTTTAGGGTTTGTAATTTTGAGATTATGTTATGGGTTATATGTTTTTGGGTTCGGGGTTCAGCTTTTAGGTTTAGGTTTTAGAGATTCGGCTTTCGGATATGGGGTTTTGGGTCTAGGTTTTATGATTTTTTTGGTATGGTTTTCAGGTTTAGGTTTACGATTTCAGGGTTGGGATTTCGGTTTTATGGTTTGGGGTTTATTATTTTGAGAGTATGGTATAGTGGGTATTTTTTATGGTTTAGGGTTCATCTTTTAGGTTTTAGAGTTCAGGTATTAGGGTTTCAGATATAGTGTTTTGGGTCCAGGATTTTGGATTTTTTTGTTCTGTTTTGGGGATTTGGTTTATGATTTCAGGAGTAGGGTTTATGTTTTAAGGTTTAGGGTTTATAATTTTGAGACTAGGGTATGGGGAAGATGTTTTGGGTTTGGGGTTCAGCTTTTAGGTTTTAGCGTTTAGAGATTCGGGTTTCGGATATAGGGTTTTGGGTCTAGGTTTTAGGATTTTTTTGGTATGGTTTTCGAGTTTAGGTTTATGATTTCAAGGTTGGGATTCTGGTTTTAAGGTTTAGGGTTTATTATTTTTAGAGTAGGGTATAGGGAGTATTTTTTAGGGGTTAGGGTTCATCTTTTAGGTTTTAGATTTCAGGTATTAGGGTTTCAGATATAGTGTTTTGGGTCTATTATTTTGGATTTTTTTTGTTCGGTTTTGGGGATTCGGTTTATGATTTCAGGGGTAGGGTTTATGTTTTAAGGTTTAGGATTTATAATTTTGAGAGTAGGGTATGGGGAAGATGTTTTTGGGTTCGAGGTTCAGCTTTTAGGTTTTAGGGTTTAGATATTTGGGTTTCGGATACAGGGTTTTGGGTCTAGGTTTTATGATTTTTTTGGTATGGTTTTCGGGTTTAGGATTATGATTTCGGGGTTGGGATTTTGGTTTTAAGTTTTAGGGTTTATTATTTTGAGATTAGGGTATAGGGAGTATGTTTTAAGGTTTAGGGTTCATATTTTAGGTTTTAGAGTTCAGGAATTAGGGTTTCAGATATAGTGTTTTGGGTCTAGGATTTTGGATTTGTTTGTTCGGTTTTGGGGATTCGGTTTATGATTTCAGGGGTAGGGTTTATGTTTTAAGGTTTAGGGTTTTGAATTTTGAGAGTAGGGTATGGGGAAGATTTTTTTGGGTTTGGGGTTCAGCTTTTAGGTTTTAGGTTTTAGAGATTCGGGTTTCAGATACAGGGTTTTGGGTCTAGGTTTTAGGATTTTTTTGGTATAGTTTTTGGGTTTAGGTTTATGATTTCAGGGTTGGGATTTTGGTTTTAAGGTTTAGGGTTTATTATTTTGAGAGTAGGGTATAGGGAGTATGTTTTAGGGTTTAGGGTTAATCTTTTAGTTTTTAGAGTTCAGTTATTACGGTTTCAGATATAGTGTTTTGGGTCCAGGATTTTGGATTTTTTTGTTTGGTTTTGGGGATTCGGTTTATGATTTCAGGGGTAGGGTTTGTGTTTTAAGGTTTAGGGTTTATAATTTTGATATTAGGGTATGGGGAAGATGTTTTTGGGTTCTGGGTTCAGCTTTTAGGTTTTAGTGTTTAGAGATTCGGGTTTCAGATATAGGGTTTTGGGTCTAGGTTTTAGGAATTTTTTGTATGGTTTTTGGGTTTAGGTTTATGATTTCAGGGTTGGGATTTAGGTTTTAAGGTTTAGGGTTTATTATTTTGACAGTAGGGT
>CAUJRU010004142.1:0-22538 GCA_963277665.1 Viscum album | reverse complement strand
TATCATCACTGTCAAACCCATGGAGGATCTTCGTACAGTATCGTCGCTGTCTAACCCATGGAGGATCCTATCATCTCAGTTGCAACGAGGCATAGGGTTCCCACACACAGCACGCTCGATTCTGAGAGGGTTCTCTCCTTGAGCCAAGTTTCGATAAATCAAATACCACAAAGTCTTGAGTTGATGTATCCCGAAGTTCTGTCTAATCATAAGGAACCCAACATGACAGACGGCGCGTCAATCGGACGCCCGGTCTGTGAGTTATTGGCATTTCCGTTTTAGGGGCCCGATTGGTTTTTAGGTTCAAACCAACCCGACCGTATCCCAAATACATCCAAAACTTAATTGGGGTATGCATAAAGAACCTTCTTTCTCTATGAATTATATCACCATAGACGGTTCGTCGATTGGACACTCGTAGCCCACGATATGGGTGAAAAGGTGAAATGGATCAAACTGGGTCCAAGTCCGATCCGGCCCAGCTAGACCAAATCGACCCGACCCGATCTGTACCGGGGTCCGATCCGGTTCGCTAGTCCGACCTAGTCTAAGGAAATGTCCTGGACCGAGGGGGAAGCCTGGCCCGTAGGGGCAGCCCGACCCGATGGCGGCCTGGCCGAAAGCGGCCCTGCCTGTGGGCAGCCCGACTGAGGGTGGCCCGGTCCGTGGTGGACTAGCTGAGGGCCGCCCGACTGAAGGGTGACCGACCCGTGGTAGCCCTGCCGAAGGTGGCCCGACCCGTGTTGGCCCGGCCGAGGGCAGCCCGGCCTCACCGCGCCTTGGGGGGAGACGCATGCCCTCCTGGCACCCGAACAACATAGCCATTTGGGTGGTAACCCCAACTAGCGCCAGGTGGCGCCGGACCAGGTCACACGGGACCCTAAGAGTCCCGCTCCTCCGGTTCATTTGGCGGCAACCCCGACCAGTCGCCCGGCTTCTCCGCTGCGGCCCGGCCTGGCCGTGACCTCCAGCTCCACTGCACGGTGCGATGGTGTCGTGCCCCCTCCGCCGCAGCCCGGCATGGCCGCTGCCTCCACGTGGAGCGATGGCGCCGCACGCCTCCACCATGGCCCGTCTTGTCCGTGACTCCCCTTTCATGCGGCACGATGGTGCCGAACCCTCTTGGCGACCCTACGGCCTTACGACACCAGTTTTCTTCATGGTCAGCCCGATTCTGGCCACCACTACTCCCCCTCCGTCATCAACACAATGAGAACAACCACAAGGGGTGATGATCAGACAGTGTTCGTGTGGTCTGAGACCTCCTCGTTATGTTGTTAAGAATAATCATAAATAATCCGAGGATTGAATGAAGATGAACAAGAATAAGAATTCACTCAAACCCCTACCTTGTTTCGATGAACATTGTTGAAGGTACAGAAAACGAATTCGAATATGTCATCGTACGTTGTGACTGTCACACACCTCCGATCCCAGGATCGAGCGTTGTCCTCGTTCTTCATCGTAGTTAGTGCGTTCTTCGTTGGAGAGGATGAAGTTCTTACAAGTTGTCTCCAAAGCTCCACAAAAAAGGATCGCCAAAAAAAAATGGGTCAAGACAACCCATTATTTCATTATTTGAAAAAGAATTCAAAGGAATTCAAAAAGGGTTTTAATTAATTAATTGATGGAGATAAATTAATTAAAAATGGGGGGTTGGCAATTTAATGAGGGAAGTTCAAAATCCTTCTTCCACATAATGAGAGTTACATGGGGGTAATAAGCTCTTGTGGGCCACACCTAAATAATATCCTCACAAGGGAGGTTATGCACGAGTGGTACCCACCTTTAACCTCCCCTTGGAGGATTAAACCACCACCAATAAAAATAAAGGAACACTTTTATTTTTATTTAATTTAATTAAAAACCCCATAAACTAACTTCTATTATCGTCAGAACAGAACTGCGGTGAAGGTCTCACTAAGCAATCACTAATGGTGCGAGTTCAACAATGCCCTCAAATTTCAATTCCAAGAACCGGTTCAAAAGATATAAAAAATAACGCTCGTATATTTACTGAAAGTATCCGAACAAAACTTCAGAAATTGATTCCGGGAAAACCGGGCCTCGGAATCAATCACTGTCAGACACTATAGACTCGTAAAATTACAATCAATTTAAGAATAAGTTTTCCACAGAATTTCAGAGTCCTTACATTCTCCCCACCTCAGGTCTTTAGGTCCATATAATCTACAATTCACACAAAAGAAGGAAAAGGGGGTACAGAGCACACATCTGAGATTCCCGCTCCCATGTGCTCTCCTAGATGTTCCCATGCTGCCAGCAAACGCGCACCAGAGGTATCAACCATCCACACAGGACCCGATCCTATCGATTTTCAATCTCCACTAGAACCTCCATGAAAGTCTCTCCATCATCGATGTCCTTCTCCACATGATCGATGATGTGGGATGGGTCGTGCACATATCTCCTCAGCTGAGATACGTGGAAGAAATCATGTACCCAATGAAACTTAGGTGGAAGATCCAAGAGTTAAGCCACCTCTCCTACTGTGCTAAGAACCTAGAACGGTCCGATGAATCACTGAGATAACTTGTTGCCTCGGCCAAATATCTATAGACCTCATCGAGGTGAGACCCGTATAAAGTCGTGGTCACTATCCTCGAACTCCAGTGGTCTCCGTATCCTATCTGGATAGGACTTATTCCTACTTTGGGCAGTCTTCATCCTATCTGGATGATCTGCACCTTCCCCATCATAGCCTGCACTATCTCTTCTCCCATAAGTGCTGACTCCCTTGGGTCAGTCCGGCATAGTGGCGATCTTCAAGGTCAGATGTAAAGTGCCTCGAAAGATGTCATCCCGATGGTTGAGTGGTAGTAGTTATTGTACGAAAACTCTATTAATGGAAAATGATACTCCCAGCTATGGATGAAGTTGAGGACGCATGAACGAAGCATGTCATCGAGAGTCTGAATGGTTCTCTCAGTATGACCATCCGTCTGAGGATGGAAGGCGGTGCTGAAGTGAAGCTGCATCCCAAAAGCCTCTGGTTTCCCCTTCCATAGGTGTGAAGTGAAACAAGCATCTCGATCGGAGACGATCGTCGATGGCACTCCATGAACCCGTACGATCTCCTGTACATAAAGGCGTCCCAATCTCTCTACGGAGCCGTACTCTCTGATCGGTAGGAAGTGCACCGACATGGTGAGTCGGTCGACAATCAACCAGATAGAGTCGTTTCCTCTGGATGTATGTGGAAGCCCTGTCACGAAATCCTTGGATATCCCATCCCACTTCCACTCTGGGACCTCTAAGGGATGAACCAAGCCTGCTGAAACATGGTGCTCTGCCTTCACTTGCTAAGAAGTGAGGCATCGTGAAACAAACTCTTCTACTGCCTTCTTCATACTTGGCCACTAGTACTATCGTCGGAGGTCCTGATACACTATGTCAAACCTGGATGTACTGCTAAAGGAGATGTGTGGAACTCCCTCAACACTTCCTCATGAAGTGAAACTGGTAAAATGGTACGTCCTCTGAAGAGAATGATGTGATCCCCACCTACATAAAATCCATCAGGTGCCTGACCTATGGATATATATGCACGTCGAGCCTCATAGTGAACATCCCCATGCTACGCCTCCCTGTCTCTCTGAAGAAGTGGATGTGTGAATATAAGAGACTGCACAAAGGCTACTCCATCCCGATCCACAAAGGATATCTGCAACGCGGCCAGCTGCTTCGTCGCCTCTCCTAGCGGCTGAATGTATGATCTTCTACTGAGAGCATCAGCTACAACGTTCCCCTTCCGAGGAGTATAAACTATCTCAAAGTCATAGTCCTGGAGGAACTCAAGACAACGCCCCTGTCATAGGTTCAGGTTCTTCTGTAAGAAGATATACCTGAGACTCTGGTGGTCAGAGTATACTGTAAAATGCTCTCCCATCAGATAGTGCCGCCACATCTTCAAGGCTAAGACCACTGCTGCTAAATCCAAGTCATTGGTATCATAGTTATGCTCATGATGTCTCAAATGTCGAGAACTATACATGATCCCTGCTCGCTTATGCATCAGGACAGACCCGAGTCCGGTCCCTGATGCGTAGCAGTAAACTACATACCCAATGCCCTCCTCCGGTAGCCTCATGATGGGCGCACTACTCAACCTATGCCTCAGCTCCTAAAAGCTTTGTTGGCATCTCTTTGACCACACGAAGGGTTTCCCTTATTCATAAATGCTGAAAGCGGTGCTGAAACTCGGGAGAAGTCTGGAATGAATCTCTGATAATACCCAGCCAGTCCCATAAAACACCGTACCTCCGTCACACTCCTGGATGGCTCCCAAGAAAGTACTACCTTGATCTTTTATGGATCCGCTGCAACTACAGCCTATGAGATGACAAGTCCCAGAAAGTGTACCGCTTGGATCTAGAACTGGCACTTCGAGAGCTTACCATAAAGCTGGTGCTCTCAGAGTGTGTCCAGTACTACCTGAAAATGGTATGTGTGCTCTTCCTTGGTATCTAAGTAGATCATAATGTCATCGATGAAGGCTACCACAAAGCGATCAAGGTATGGATAAAAGATCCTATTCATGAGTCCCAAGAACACTGTGGGTGCATTGGTTACTCTGAATGGAATAACCAAGAACTTTTAGTGGACATACTGTCATCTGAAGGTCGTCTTATACACATCCTCATCTCGTACCCTGACCTGGTGATAGCCTGACCGAAGATCTATCTTTGAGAACCAATATCCTCCCTTCAGCTGATCTAAGAGGTCATCAATCCTCAAGTGTGGGTACTTGTTCTTCAATGTCACCTGTTTCAAGTGACAGTAGTCGACACAAAGCCGCAAGCTCCCATACGCCTTCTTGGAGAACAAAATTAGGGATGCCCAGGGTGAAACACTGGGTCGGATAAATCCCTTCCCCTACAAATCCTCCAGCTGTACCCACAACTCACGATGCTCAAAGGGAGCAATCTGATATGCTGTGGTAGATATCGGTGTCGTCCCAGGGTACAGGTCAATGTAGAAGTCCACCTCTCTATGAGGATGTAGTCTGGGTACATCGTCAGGGAAAACATCAATGTAATAATCCACCACAACAGGTAAACTCAGACTCCACAAATCAACCGATCTGAGAATAAGGCTAGCTAACTAATGTGTGATTGGATGCCCCTCCTCTGGGTAAGTCCATCCTGTGATGAAAATGATCCCTTCTCACTGGTTAAGGTAAACCTCATCCCATCCTTGCGGACACACCGCACTTTTCACCTAATACAGTAAATATGAGCATGAATTGTGGATAGCCATTCCATACTCAAGATGACGTCGTAATGCCTCGACGCCGCTACAAGGAGATCCCAACCAAAGCTCTTTCCACCTAGAGTAAGCAAAAAATGCCGGCACAAGTGCGTAATCATCGATTTTGTTCCCTTAGGAGTCTCTAGCTGTAAGGATCTAGCCAATGGATCCTTCAGAATCTCTGAGCTCCGATGAGGGAAACGAAAATAAAATAATGACTCGCACCTGGGTCTATAAGTACTACAACAAGGGTGAAGTAGACACAGATAGTACCTAGAATCATATCAGGTGTGGTCGTAGGCCTCAACTTCCTGGATTTGTGCCCACCCCTATCTTCCAGCTCTCTATGGTCGGGGTGGACCTCCTGGTGGTGGTGGTGGTAGGGCCTCGAAATGTCGTCCACCACCTGATGCTCGGCCAACTCCTCTGCCACGTCCGCCTGCTCCCAGCTAACAACCACGGTTGAACCTCTGCCTCTTCCTAGGATGTCCCTATACTGTCTATCGCTCATCTGCATGGCGGGTCGAGAAGTCTCGAGCCATGTGACCCTGCCCGCCGCATGCATAGCACTGCCTGCTCCTTCTATGGCTGGTTCTGTCTCATGTACCCCACATAATCGAACCTGTATCCTGGGGAGGCCCACCAGATGACCTGGTTCGTTTGGACCTCCTTGAAATTTGTCTACTGACAGTTGTAGAAGATTCCTCTACGTGTCTCCCTATGGTTGGTCTCGCTGCTGGTGACTGCTCAGCAAGAAAACTCTCCACTAGAAGGGCTCTCTCCAGCACCCCCTCCTGTATTAGAATGCTGAGGGAGATCATCGAAGCCCTGATCTCATTCCTGAGTCCCTGCTCGAAGGTCCGATCCCTGAAGAATGGGTCCCATACCATATACATGGAGTATAACAATAGGTCGGTGAACCTCGCTGAGTACTAAGCTACTATCATGCTACCCTACTATAGATGCAGTAACTCTTGTATATGCACTGCACGAAGGGTGGCTGGAACAAACTCTGACCGGAAGAGACACTTGAAGTCTACCCAGAGTAGTGATACCTCGTCATGCACCTAGATCATCAAGCTCCACCATATGACTACTGATTCATACAGGAGACTCATGACAAGGATCACCATGAGGTCGGCTGGTGTCCCTACCAATCTGAAAACCCTCACAACAGCGTCCAACCAATCCTCAGCTGCCTGTGAGTCTGTCTCTTAGATAAACCTTGTTATCCTTTGGTGCTAGAACTCGTGCAACACACTCAGAAAACGTGCACTCTCTACTACTGGAGCTAGTGGTATCGGTGGCCCTGCGGTTAGTGGTACCACTGGTACCTCTGCTATGATGGGGCCCTGCACTGAGGCTGCGTCGCTCGGTGGGTGACCATCTCGTACGAAACTTGGAACAATAGCTGGCTGCCTACGTGGGGCCATCCTAAAAATAAACAGGTGCACCATGATCAAAAAATATTTCTGGTGAGCTGAAAAAAAGTAACCATGAAGAAAAATTTTCAAAAGAAACAGAGACGCAAACAATGTTTTCGTGCACTGAGTCGGAAATCAGAAGTCAGAGTCCTACTGTATGGATACGTCGGCTACCGCACCAACACCGGTTTCCCTAAACTAATAAACACACCCAAAACACTTAACCCTATTGCTGTTAAAGAATAAATATCCATGTTCTATAGTAGAACCGACTCCTCTGATTTCAATTTGTCACGACCCGTCCTCGGGGCCCACGCCGTGACTACCCTAAGCCCGCCTTCCATAGGCCAGGGGCTGGTGACTAGCACCAAAGGAAAATCCCTAATAAAAAGGGATGACATTTCCTTTAAACCTATAACACACATATACTGAACGCATGGAGTAGAAGCAACAAGTATTAATATAGAAAATAAAGGTGTTCTAAAAGTAAGTGGGCTAGTATACAAACCCAACTGAACAACAAGTACAAGTACATGTAAAAATGTAAAACAGCTCCTAAATCGTCCACCGGGGAATCCGACCGGAAGGGTAGGTACAGATATCAAAAAACTCGTCCTTGAGGTACATCCCTTGTAGTCCAGCTCCAATCAGCCTCCCGTCCATCTCCCTCAGCCTCGATCACTGCTGACCGCCATTTTCGAAGAACACAACAAGGTGCGGGCGAAGCCCTTGCAGTGGTGAGTATAACAATACTCAGTAGGGGACCATGAGACCCCCGAATGTCTCCCATAATCCAATAAGGATAAACCATAGAAGAAATATACAATCACAAAGTATCAACCAATCTTACTTAGGTATATGACCATATATATACCTAATTTACCCATCAGAGTCCGACTCCAACTCTCGAGCAGAAGAACAACCCAATCAACGACGGAAGTAAAGTCAATCACCTCTATGGTAACGACTAAAAGACAAGACTCAGGTCAGATAGGTATACAACTCATGTAGAGGGGTAGATATGATTAGTTTTAGCCACTAAATCATCTCCTCTATCAAACCCATATAGGATCCTGGAATAGTATCAGCGCTGTCAACCCCACGGAGGATCCTGGTATAGAAGTCATCACTGTCGAACTAACAAAGGGACCCGGTCCAGTACCGCCGCTATCGAACCCATGGAGGATCCCGGTACATTATCATTGCTATCAAACCCACAGAGGATATTAGTATAGTATCATTGCTATTGAACCCACAGAGGATCATATCATCTCAGTCGCAGCCAGCCATAGGGTTCCCGCACACAGCACACTCAATTTCAGGAAGATTCGCTCATTGATCCATGTTTAGATACATCAACTACCATGAAGTCTTGAGTTGATGTATCCATAAGTTCTATCTCATCATAAGGAACCCAAGGCGATAGACGGAGTGTCAATAAGACACCCAGTTTGTGAGTTATTGGCATTTCCGTTCCAGGGGACCATTTGGTTTTTATGTCCAAACCAACATGACCGTACACCAACTATGTCCAAACATCTTGTGAGTTTTTCCTAAAGAACCGCATTTCTCTAAGCCTTCCATCGCCTCATACAGATCTTCAATTAGACACCCATAGCCCAAGATATGGGTGAAAAGGTGAAATGGATCAAACTGGGTCCGGGTCCGGTCCGGCCTAGTCGGACCGACCCGACCCGACCTAGTCCGTACCGGGGTCCGGCCCGGTCCACTGGTCTGACCCTGTCCGAGAAAATTTGTAACGACCCAAAGTTTCATTAATGTAAATCCCTCTTGATGTAATTAAATGTCTCTTTATGTTTATATAAAATATCAACTTATTTGGATTTATGTTAAGAATTTTGACCATTTCTAATATATTCGTTGAACAGTGATCACATGATTAGTATAAATATAGGAATTTAACAAATCCAATTTACTCAGAAAAAAGAAGTGATGGCCTCAACCAGTAGAATTTCTCCATACGAAGCCCATTTGTTGGAGCTCGGAAAAGAGGTGGCATCCTTGGGCTTCGCTCTTGACCAAGGCCAAGCTGAGCTTCATCATGTCAAGCTCGAACGGGACCGTCTACGGGAGAAGTGGAAGTTTATAGAAATTACCACTCGAGCGATGTTATTCGAGCCACCCCAAGAGTCTGTCACCATCACACACCTTACCCTTAGGTTTTATGCGGCTATTTTAAGGGGTTATGTAACAAATCGATAGTACTATGTTCATGTATATTATTTTTGGATATAATAATGAAAATACCTCCTTGTAATTTTTGATACATTGTAAATAGTTTTTAAAGTACAAATAGTGTTTTTAGTTATTATTTGATTAAGAACTCTATTTTTTTAATTAAGGGATTTTTAAATTAAATTATATTTTAATAAAATATTATTATGAAATTAATTTTTATTAAATATAAATGATCTTATAATTTTATGAATGCAATTATATTTTTTATTAAGGATTGAAATCCATTTCTTTCAAACCCCGTGAATTTTCAATAAATGTCGGTTTTTTATTTTAAAAGTGAAAATTAACATATTTAGAAAATTATTTAGATAAAATAAATGTTATTTCCGGAATCAGGACATCGAAATTATCCAACAGTAATATTTTCATAATTTTCTGAGACAGTCAAATGTTTGGGTAAAAATTAAATGCCATTTAAATATATAATGTGTTTTATGACATCATAATGACCCAATAGTGATGTAATAAAATACTATAATATTTATGTTCGGCCAATATAGGTTTTACCATTAAAATAATGTGATTTTGGGTTTGTTTGACTTACTTTTCAATGCATTAATGGACCCCTCAAGACTTATATAACACCTTGTCTTTTTAAATTGTTTTCCATGGGAGTGTGACTCACCTCCTCATAAGCAACCCTATTATTTTATGAACTTCGGAATTTGGCCTTATAAAATATTTTTTTTCCTCTTCCGTTTTCCAAAAAACCATGGGAAAAAACCGTGGGATGGTTTGTGGTTTGGATTAATTTAATATAAGGGGTACTAATCCTTAATAATAATGAATCCTCTCACCTTTCCTATATAAACCCACCCAAGCTCCCACTTACTCTTCATTCAAAGCCTTTGTATTTAATCCAAACTCTTTCATACTCTCTCTATAATCATCCCAAGGTTCCCCAAGCTCCCAAGAAGCCTCTCTCAAGCCTCTCTCAATCCTTTGGAAGAACACATCCAAGTAAGGGGGTTTCTTCCTTTCTCATTTTTGTCCAATTTTCTTTAAGTTGTTTTTCCCTTTTAATTTCAATTATGAATGTTGGGTTATGGTTTCAAACCTCCCTAATACTACCCTATTTATGTTTGAATTATGGGAGACCCCTTTCTATCTCATTAAATACCTCCCATGTACACCCGTTACTATGCCGAAATTCCGAAAGGAACTTCTCTCTCCTCATTTGCATTCAAGCAATACTTTTGTATCATGAATCTAAATTCCATTACAATTGTTGGGTCATGTATCTATATAAACTCCTTGATGTCCATTATAAGTAAATTTGATGAGGAAGCCCTTTCTCTCTCATCAACCTTTTTTATGAATTCTTATGGCACGTCGTTACGCTGCCGAAATCGCACCGACTTTCTAAGCCAATGCCATTGTGTAGTGAATACTATGTCCATTTATCCATCAAGGGTATTCACCTTTATGCACATTTACTTATTGATTATAAAGTTTCATATATGAATTCCACATTACATTATCATGGAATAAATTATTATGTTTAATAAATCCATGTTTTATGATCTATGTGTCACACTTATGCATGAAATGAAATGTTTAAGAAGGGTGTGCCCTTATAGCGCTCCAATGGATTGGGTGAAGTATAGTATCATGATACGTCATGTGCAATGAGTTTTGACTCATGATAATTCAAGTGCAATGAGGGTTTACTCGTTATTCATGTGCAATGAGGATTTACTCATGCTTTATGTGCAATGGGACTTGGCTCATGCTAATTCCATGTTAAGTGTTGTTGCCATGTTTCCATGTTATGATTATCATGCGTTATCATGACTTTATGTTCATGTTTCTCTTGTGATCTATTGATAGGCCTAATTTCTAACATGTATTGTACTCCTCATGTTATTCCTTTTGTATTCCCTTACTAGGATTTATAGCTCACCCTTTTCTTATGCATGTCCTCAGGTTATCCCATGCAATACTAAGTGCGAGGGAATGTAGTGGTCATGTAATGGATGTTTTCAACAAAGATGTTGTATTTCATGTTTTAATTTTTTATGTAATCATCCTAAGCCCCAAATACACTAAACCTCTTGATCTTCTTTGTTGTATCAAGTGAATTTTTATGTAATACATCATTTTTATGTTTGTAATAAAATCAGGGTTGTCATAGTTGGTATCAGAGGAAAGGTTTAGTTATTTTTGGGGTTATGATTAGAAAACCCTAGTAAATCCTTAGATATAAGCATAAGTACAATAAAAATGTCCCTAATTTTTTATGAGTATTGAGTAAGTGGGTTTTCAAGATATTACATCCCTATCTGGATACGAGAAGGTAGAGGTGGCTCTGGCACAGATGTATCCTAGGGGTAAAACCTGAAAAAACTACTTTTAGCTAGACTCGAACGGGAACTGGTGCACGAAAACGGGCCTTGCTGCACTCTTGGTTATGACACTTCCGGGGGATATGCTTTGGTTAATTCACAAGCATATTATGAACCCTTATTAAGGGAATAAAATAACCCTAAGAATATATATTATAATGTAGATCATGAAAATCCAGGCCTATAGACTCATGAATTAAGGAAATGAATGTTTACTTTTAAGTCATCAAATTTTGTCTTTGGTTTACCCTTTATGTTTTACCCCTAACTTTTCTTTTATTCCAGCTAATGACCAGTAATAGGACGACTCGGGCTAACAACCGGTGTGAAGTTCAGTGTGATGACTATACTAATAAGATTCCCAATCCAATGGGAGCGGGAATCATGAAATTTGTCACGCTTCTGTCTCATCTTACTCAAGATTTGAATAGAAACACGGGTCAAGGGGAATGACCAAACCCTCCTAAGAAGGAAAAAGTCTCTATCGAGAGCTTAATGAGACAAAGGCCTCCTAATTTTAGTGGATCGTTCGATCCCATAATTGTTGAATAATGGATCAACTCCACTGAAAAGATCTTCTCCATCCTTCAATGTTCTGAACAAGAGAAGGTTCTCCTGGTGGCTTATCGTATGGAGGGTGAAGCTGATCAATGGTGGAAGTTGATAAAAAATTTGAAGCCTAAGGAGGAGATTAAGGCGTTGGAATGGAAGGATTTCCGTAAGATATTTTCCGATAATTACTTTCCACGCACCCTCCAGTTTATGATGGAAAGTGTCTTTCTTTACCTCAAGGAAAAAGAAGAAGAATATATTGGAGCATATGAGGAAAACTTCACAAGGCTTTCATGATATGCTTCTGGCTTTTTCATTACCCCTGAATTCAAGGTTGACCGCTTCTTTGGTGGGATGAATCCTAGCTTGCGGAAAGCATTGGCGATCCGTGACTTCGACAGCTATGAGGAAATTGTCCGATGTGCCCTCACGGTCGAAATAGAGATTGGAGAATCACAGGGGTATCATGGGGATAAGAAGAAAAAGGTGGAATTAAATGATGGTGGTCCGATGGATAAATCCAACGTTTCTAAGAAGATCCAGCACCTCACATGCAAAAAGTGCAGAAAGAAGCACCCTGGAAATTGCCTTAAGGGGACGAGGAAATTCTTCAGGTGTGGAATAGAAGGGCACCTAGCTATTAACTATCGGCAAGAAAGACCCGCGGCTGCGACAGAGGAGAGGAAGGCTCCGTTCTAACCTCAACGCATTGTTCATTGCTACAAATGAAAAGAACCAAGGAATCTTGAAAATTAGTGCCCTAATCCAAGGCTTTTCGGAGGCAACCAACAACCTCCAAGACAGCAAGGAAGAGCTTCTTCCATCACTTCTGTCGAAGTCAACCCCGGCAACGAAGTAGTGACATGTACGCTAGTTATTCATTTGAGAATAGCGAATGTACTTTTTGATTCTGGTTCTATGAATTCTTTTATATCTCTAAAGTTTAGTAGAAAAATCCCAGCACCACCAGAATCATGGAAGTGAAGATGTAGGTGAGTATGGAAAATGGGGCAATCATTGTATCCCATGAATATAAGTCCTCCCCTGTTATAATCTGTGGATTGAATTTCCTGGTGAACCTCTTCATACTCCCTCTAGTGGAATTTAATGCAATTCTTGGCATGGATGGGATTTCCTTATATAAAGCCAACATAAATTGTCAGGAGAGGGAAATCACACTCCATATGGAGAATCAACCCCTGATTCATTACAAGTGTAAGGAGGAATATGAATCTCCTTTAGCTCCATCATCTCAAGCATGGATATTAGTGCCCTATGTGCATGCATATCTGGATTAGATGATTGAGTCCAAGGAAGAAACCATCCTTGAAGAAATGCCTATTGTGGGGGACTTCACGGAAGTGTTTCCCAAGGAATTTCCTGGTCTTCCTCCTATAAGATATGTTGAATTCTCAATTGAACTTATACCCGGGGAATTACCAATATCCAAGACTCCATATATAATTGTTGTTGTAGAGATTGAAGAGTTGAATAAAAAACTACAGGTGAATATGGATAAGGGGTTTATACGCCCAAGTGCTTCACCATGGGCTGCACCAGTCCTCTTCGTCAAGAAGATGGGTGGGTCAATGCGCCTTTACATCTATTATCGTGAGCTCAAAAAATCACGATAAAGACCAAGTATCCTCTCCCATGAATTGATGACTTGTTCGATCAGCTACGTGTAGCACAATACTTCTACAAGGTGGACTTGCGATCCGGATATTATCAAGTAAGGGTGAAGAAGGAAGATATCCCCAAGGCTGCTTTTCGCACAAGATACTGGCACTATGAATTCATAGTAATGCCTTTCGGACCCACTAATGCTCCAGAAATATTCATGGACTTGATGAATAGATTATTTAGAGATTACCTAGACAAATTTTTGGTAGTATTTATAGATGATATTCTAATATACTCCAAAACGAAGGAGGATCATGAGGAGAATTTAAGAACTGTACTAGAGACTTTGAGCAAGGATAAGCTCTATGAAAAGTACAGAAAGTGTGAGTTCAGGTCGAAGGAGGTCTCATTCTTGGGCCATATCATCACAAGCAATGGGATATCTGTGGATCCCTCCAAAACAGATGCAATTTAGGGATAGCTGAGGCCAACATTAGTAACCAATATTCGTAGCTTCTTGGGGTTAGCTGGATATTATCGATGATTTGTGAGAAATTTCTCATGATTTTCCAACCCTCTTACAAAGCTAACTCAAAAGGGAGTAATGTTTTATTGGAGTTATGAATGTGAAGAAAGCTTCAAGTAGTTGAAAAAGAGCCTTATCACTGCGCCCGTGCTCACTTTACCCACAAGTGGGGAACCTTTTTTGGTTTTCAGTGATGCTTCGAAGAAGGGATTTGGCTGTGTGCTGATGCAGAATGATAAAGTGATATCCTATGCCTCAAGGAAATTGAAAATCCATGATCGAAACTATCCACAACATGATCTGGAGTTATCAGCGGTGATCTTTTCCTTGAAAATCTGGCGGCATTATCTCTATGGGGAGAAATGTGAGATATATACTGACCACAAGAGTCTTAAATATATATTCACACAGAAAGAGATTAATATGCACCAGAGAAGATGGAAAGAGGTCATCAAGGATTATGACTATTCAATACATGACCACCCGGGGAAAGCAAACAAGGTGGCAGATGCCCTAAGTAGAAAGGACCCAATGATTCTATCAATGATGAGAATTGAGAAGGATCCAATCTTCTTACACTTGATGAAGATGAACATGGGAATCATAAAGAAGGGAAAATCATCAATCCTTTCACAAATGATTTCTCAACAGTCTCTTTTGGAATGGTTAAAGGATGCTCAAAAGGATGATGTGGGAATTCAAAAAAAAAAGTGGAAGCTATCAAAAAGGGAAATCTTCGGAGTTTAATGTTAATGAAGAAGGAATTGTGATGTTTGGGAAAAGACTATGTGTTCCATCATGTCTGTAGCTGAAGAAGGAACTTTTGTATGACGCACATAGTTATGATTTCTCTATTCACCCAGGGAGCACAAAGATGTATCGAGATCTCCGAGAAAACTTTTGGTGGGATAATATGAAGAAGGAGATCACTGAATATACATCAAAGTTCCTTGTGTGTCAACAAGTGAAGTAAGAGAGGCATAAGTCTAAGGGGATGATGCAACCATTGCCCATACTAGAATGGAAATGGGAGAACATCACTATGGAATTTGACACCGGACATCCAAGGACATCCAAAGGCAACAATGCAATCTGGGTTGTTGTGGATCGTTTTACAAAAACTGCACACTTCATTACTGTTCATGAGGATTTCTCTTTGGATCAACTGGCATGGATATATATCAGGGAAGGGGTAAGGTTACATGGAGTACCACTATCTATTGTTTCTAACCGAGATCCAAGATTCACCTCTATGTTTTGGAAGAGTGTTCAACATGATCTGAATACTGAAATGAACTTAAGTACAACCTATCATCCTCAAACTGATGGCCAATCCGAGCAGACTATCCAAACACTTGAGGACATGTTGAGAGCATACTCAATGGACTTTAAAGAAGGATGGGATCAACATCTTCCACTAGTTGAATTCTCCTACAACAACAGTTTCCACTCAAGCATCCAAATGGCACCATATGAAGCCCTGTATGGGAAAAGATGTAGAACACTGACATGTTTGGATGAGGCTGGTGAACGTAAACTTCTTGGACCAGAAATTGTCGAGGAAATGGTGGAGAAGGTAAAAACCATTCATCAGAATATCAAGGAATCCCAGATTTGATAGAAGAGTTAAGCAGATAATCATCGATGATACCTTGAGTTTAAAGCTGGAGACATGGTCTTTCTACGCATATCTCCATGTAAGAATGTCATGAGGTATGTAAATAAAGGGCAGTTAAGTCCAAGGTACATCGGCCCTTTTGAGATTCTTGATCGTGTTGTGGCTGTGGCCTATCAACTAGCACTTCCACCTACTATGGCCAAAGTACATGATGTCTTTCATGTATCCCTCATAAGGAAGTACATACCGAACCCTTCACATGTACTCTCTTCTAAGGTGGTACAGTTGGAGGATGATCTTTCTTATATGGAGCAACCAGTGAAGATCTTAGATCGTAGAGAAAAAGTCCTACGAAATAAGACAATGCCCCTCATCAAGGTGTTGTGGAGAAACAACAAGTTTGAAGAAGCGACTTGGGAATCAGAGGAAATAATGAAGCTGAGTTACCCACATCTGTTTTAGTGTGGGAAAAGGAAAATATAGAGGGAAAAATTTCTTAAGGGGGGAATATTGTAACGACCCAAAGTTTCATTAATGGAAATCCCTCTTGATCTAATTAAATGTCTCTTTATGTTTATATATGATATCAACTTCTTTGGTTTTATGTTAAGAATTTTGACCATTTCTAATATAGCATTGAACAGTGATCATATGATTAGTATAAATATAGGACTTTAACAAATCCGATTTACTCAGACAAAAGAAGCGATGTCCTCATCCAGTAGAATTGCTCCATACGAAGCCTATTTGTCGGAGCTTGGAAAAGAGGTGGCGTCCTTGGGCATCACTCTTGAAAAATCCCCAGCTGAGCTTCATCATGTCAATCTCAAACAGGACCGTCAATGGGAGAAGTGGATGTTGATAGAAATTACCACTCGAGCGATGTTATCCAAGCCACCCCAAAAGTTTGTCACCATCGCAAACCTTACCCTTATGTCTTATTCAGCTGTTTTAAGGGGTTATGTAACAAATCTCTTGTTCTATGTTCATGTATATTATTTTTTTATATAATAATGAAAATACCTCCTTGTCATTTTTGATACATTGTAAATAGTTTTTAAAGTATAAATAGTGTTTTTAGTTTTTAATTAATTAAGAATTCTATTTTATTAAATTAAGGGATTTTTGAATTAAATTATATTTTAATAAAATATTATTATTAAATTAATTTTTATTAAATATAAATGATCATATAATTTTATGAATGCAATTATAATTTTAATTAAGGTTTGTAATAAAAGCTGGGTTGTCATAAAATGGCGCAGCCCGGGCGGCCCGGCTGAAAGCTCCCTAGATCGTGGGTAGCCCAGCTGAGGGCGGCCCCGCCCGTGGCGGCCCGGACCATGGCGGCACAGCCGAGGACGACCCGACTGAGGGTGTCCCGGCCCGTGGCGGCCCGACCGACGGCGACCCGGCCCGTGGAGGCCCGGCCGAGGTCGGCCCGACTTAGCCACGCCCAGGGGGGTGACGCACCCCCCTGACACGCGAACGACTTAGCTGTTTGGGTGGTAACCCCAACTGGCACCTGGTGGCGCCGGTCCAGGTCACGCGGGACCCTAAGGGTCCCGCTCCTCCTGTTCCTCTGGCGGCCGGCCCAGCCCGCCGCCTGGCCTTTCAGCCGCGGCGCGATGGCATCGCGGTCCTACTGCCCTCCGTCTGGCGTGACGGCGCCGCGCCTCCATAGCCGCGACCTGGCCTGGCCGCGGCCTCCAGCTCCACTGCACGGCGCGACTGCGCTGCGCCACATCCACCGTGGCCCGGCATGGCCGCGCCCCCTACTGCCTTCGCACGGCGTGACGGCGCCGCGCGCCTCCTCCGTGGCCTGTCGTGGTCGCGTCTCCCCTTCTACGTGGCATGACAGTGCCATGCCCTCTTGGAGACTCGGTGGCCTTGCACCACCGGTTTTCTTCATGGTCGACCCGATGCCGGCCACTACTGCTCCACCTCCATCTTTAACACAATGAGAACAAAAACAAGGGGGGAGGGTCGGACCGTGCACGTGCAGTCCGAGCCCTTCTCGTTAAGTTGTTATGAATTAAAATAAATAATCCAAGGTTTTCAAGATGAATAACAAGAATAATAATTCCACTCAAACCCCTACCTCATTTCGATGAACGTTGTCGAAGGTGCGGAAAAAGAATTCGATGATGTCGTCGTACGTTGCGCCCGTCACACGCCGCCGATCCCGGGCTCAAGCTTCGTTCTCATTCTTCGTTAGAGATATTGTGTTATTCATTGGAGAGGATGAAGTTCTTCCAAGAGTTCTCTATAGCTCCACCAAAATGGATTTCCAATCAAAATAATTGGTTAAGTCAACCCATTATTTTATTATTGGAAAAATAATTACAAGGAATTCAAAAAGGTTTTTAATTAATTAATTGAAGGAGCTAAATTAATTAAAAATGGGGGGTTGGAACTTTAATGAGGGAAGTCCAAAAGCCTTCCCCCACTTAAAGAGAGTTACATGGGGGTTTTCAGCTCGTGTGGGCCCCACCTAAATAATATCCTCCCAAGGGAGGTTATGCGCGGGTGGGTCCCACCTTCAACCTCCCCTTGGAGGATTAAACATCCACAAATAAAAATAAATCAACACTTTTATTTTTATTTAATTTTATTAAAAACACCATAAACTGACTTCTATTCTCATCAGAACGCAACTACGGTGAAGGTCTCACTAAGAAATCATCGACACTGCAAGTTCAATAGTGCCCTCAGATTTCAATTCCACGGACCAGTACAAAAGATATAAAAATGTAGCTTGTACATTTACTGAACTTACCTAAACAAAACTTCAGAAATTGATTCCTGGAACACCGGCCCTCGGCATCAAGCGCCGTCAGAAACTACGAACTCGAAAAATTATCATGAATTTAAGAAAAAAATTTCCATGGAATTTCTGGGTCTTTACATTCTCCCCACCTTATGGATTTACATCCCTGTAAACAACAATTCACACTAAGGAAAAAAGGGGGTACTGACCACGCATATGAGCCTCCCACTCCAATGTGCTCTTCTAGAGGTTCCCGGTGTGCGAAAAATAAATTTCTGATGTTTTTTTCAGGTACGCTCAGTAAACGTAGAAGTGGAATTTTTATATGTTTTGAACCGGTTCTCAGAATTGAAATTCGAGGGCACCGTGGAACTAGTAGCGTCAGTGATTGCTTAGTGAGACCTTCACTGCAGTTGCGTTTTAATGAGAATGGAAGTTAGTTTATGAGGTTTATGCATGGGTGGGCCCCACCTCCAACCTCACCTTGGAGGATTAAACTGCCACAAATAAAAAAAAGTAACACTTTTATTTTATTTTTTGTTGGCATAATCTCTCATTGGGAGAATTAAGGAGAAGTAGAGTTCTTGAAGAACATGATCTTCCAACGAAGAACGCACCCATTCCACAGAAGAATGATGAAAACTGTCTTTGATCTTCGACTGAGCCAAATGAAAAGGAGCCAACCACGAATAATATTGATGACACTTCTTTCTGGGTTTCCTACCCTGGATGTTTTCTAACGTCGCCTTTCCGCGGCTTCGTCAACGATCAACGTCATAAAAGGTAAGGGTTTGAGTGGAATTATTATTCTTGTGCATTCTCGTTCAAAGCTCAGATTATTTATGCCTATTTTTAACAACATAATGAGGAGGGCTCGGACCGCACAAAAACGGTCCGACCCTCCCCCCTTGTTGTTGTTCTCATCGTGTTGACAACGGAGGTGGAGCAATGGCTGCCAACATCGGGCTGACCGCGAAGAAAATCGGAGGTGAAAGGCTTCCGAGTTTCCAAGAGGGTGTGCCACGATCATGCTGCGTGCAAGTAGAGCCGTGGCCACGACGAGTCTCGGTAGAGGTGTGCGACACCATCACACTACGTAGAGGCAGCAGGGGCCCACGTTGGATTTGGCGCGGAGCCGTCGCGCCACGTAGTGGAGCCGGAGCCCGCGGCCAGGCCGGGCCACAGAAGAAAAGGTGTGGCGCTGCCGTGCACCGCAGAGGGTAGCAGGACCACGACACCGTCACGCCACTGCAGAGAAGTCGGGCAAATGGTCTGGCCTGCCGCCAGTGGAACTAGAGGAGCGAGACCCTTAGGGTCCCGCGTGACCTGGACCGACGCCACCAGGCGCCGGTTTGGGTTACCACCCGAACATCTAAGCTGTTCGGGTGCTAGGGGGCGCCTGATTACCCCCCAGGGCATGGCTCGTCCGGGCTGCCATCAGCCGGGCCGCCACGGGCTGGGCTTCCATCGGTCGGGCCGCCACGGGCCGGTCCACCCTTAGTCTAGCCACCACGGGCCCAGCCGCCCTCAGCGGGGCCGCCTCAGCCGGGCCTCCCTCGGGTCGTGCAGCCCCCTCTTCCCAGGCCTTTTCCTCGGACCGGGTCAGACCAGTGGACTGGGACAGACCCCGGTACAGAACGGGTCGGGTCGGGTCGGTCCAACTGGGCCGGACCGGACCCAGACCCAGTTTGATTCTTTTCACCTTTTCGCCCATATCTTGGGCTACAGGTGTCCAATCGAAGAACCGTATGCGAAAACGGAAGGCCTAGAGAAAGATGGTTCTTTAGGAATACCCCACATAAGGTTTGTATGTAGTTTGGGTATGTTTGGGTTGGTTTGAACCTAAAAATCAACCGGGGCCCTGGAACAGAAATGCCAATAACTCACATACCGGGTGTCCGTTTGACACGCCGTCTATCGCGTTGGGTTCTTTACGATGAGACGAAGATTCGAGATACATCAAATTGAAGCTTTGTGGTAGTTGATGTATCCACACTTTGCTCAAGGAGTGGACCCTCCCAAAATCGAGCGTGTTGTGTGCGGGAACCCTATGGATGGCTGCGACTGAGATGATAGGATCCTCCGTGGGTTCAACAGCGATGATACTATACCAGGATCCTATGTGGGTTCGATAGTGAAGATAATGTACCAGGATCCTCCGTGGGTTCGATAGCGATGGTACTGGACTGAGATCCTTCGTGGGTTCGACAGTGATGACATCTGTACCAGGATCCTCCGTGGGTTCTACAATGCTGATACTGTTCCAGGATCCTATGTGGGTTCGACAGAGGAGATGATTCAGTGGAAACAAATAATCATCTCTACCCCTCTACATGAGTTTTATACCTTTGTGAACTGAGTCATGTCTTTCAGTCGTTACCATTGAGGTGATTGACTTTACTTCCTTTGTGGATTGGCTTGTGCTTCTGCTCGAGAGTTGGATCCGGACTGTGACTCGTAACTTCGGTATATGTATGGGCATATACCTAAGTAATATTGGTTGATACTTCATAATTGTAACTTTCTTCTATGGTTTATCCTTAGTGGATTCATGGAGACCTTTGGGGGTCTCGGGGTCCCCTACTGAGTATTGTTATACTCACCCTTGCACGGGCTTCACCCGCACCTTGTTGGGTTCTGTGTAGACGACAGTCAGGAGTGATCGAGGCTGAGGGTCACGGATGGGAGACTACTCAGAGCTAGACTAGATGGGATGTACCTTAGGGACAATTTGTTCGAGATATTTACCTACCCTTCAGGTAGGATTCCCTAGTGGATGATCTAGGAGATGTTTTCCCTTTTTACTTGTACTTGTACTTGTTGTTTAGTTGGGTAAGTATACTGGCCCACTTACTTTCAGCACACCTTTCTATTCTATATTAGCACTTGTTGATTCTAATGCTTTTGTTCAGTCTATGTGTGTTACAAGTTTAGAGTCAATTCCTTCCCTTTTTATTAGGGATTCGCCTTTGGTGCTATTTTCCAGCCCGTGGCCTATGGAAGGTGTTCTTGGGGTAGTCACGACGTGGGGCTCGAGGACGGGTCGTGACAAGTTGGTATTAGAGGAGTCGGTTCTACCTTAGAAATTGGACTCTAATTCATTTAAATGGAAATATTGTTAAGTGTTTTGGGTGTGGTTATCAGTTTAGGGAAACCAGTGTTGGTGCGGCGGCTGACGTATCCATACACAAGGACTCTGACTTCTGATTTCTGACTCAGTGCATGAAAACACTAATTGCATGTGTGTTTATTTTGAAAGGTTTTCTTCATGATTACTTTTTGTCAGCTCACCAGGTATATTGTTTGACCGTAGCACACTTTTTTCTTTTCAGGATGGCCCCATGTAGTCAGCCAGCTAGGGTTCCAAGTTTCATACGAGATGGTAGCCCACCGAGAAACGGGGCCTCATTGCAGGGCCCCATCACAGTGGAGGTACAAGCGGAACCACTACCCACTGGGCCATCGATACCACCAGCTCCAGCAGTAGGGAGTGCACGCCGTCTAAGTGTGTTGCATGAGTTCCAGTTCCAGAGGCCTCCCTAGTTCATGGAAGAGACGGACCCACAGGTAGTTGAGGATTGGATGGAGGCTGTAACTCGTAAATCGGGTGTCCTATTGACGTGCCGTCTGGCGTGTTATGTTCCTTATGATGAGACTGAAATTCATGATACATCAACTTGAGACTTCATGGTAGTTGATGTATCGACAATTGGATCGATGAGCAGACCCTCCCGGAATCGAGTGTGCTATGTGCTGGAACCCTATGGCTGGCTGCGACTGAGATGATAGGATCCTCCATGGGTTCGACAAGGAAGATACTGTACCATGATCCTCCATGGGTTTGACAGTGACGATACTGTACCTAGATCCTATGTGGGTTCGACAGCGATGGTACTGGACCGGGATCCTCCGTGTGTTCGATAATGATGACTTCTGTAGCAGGATCCTCCGTGGGTTCGACAGCGCTAATACTGTTCCAGGATCATATGTGGGTTCAACAGAGGAGATGATTCATTTGCTACAACTAATCATCTCTTCCCCTCTACATGAGTTTTATACCTATGTGAGAGGAGTCTTGTCTTTCAGTTTTTACCATCGAGGTGATTGACTTTACTTCCTTTGTGGATTGGGTTGTGCTTATGCTCGAGAG
>CAUJRU010004141.1:0-22599 GCA_963277665.1 Viscum album | reverse complement strand
TCTCAATGTCTATGAGAACGGAATTATATGCCTTGACCAAGATGGAACATGAAGAATAAAGTATAAGAATACAGTTTTAGGACTCATCGGTTAAATTGATAAGGTGGAAATTATTGCACTGATCAGCATTTAAAAAAACCTGGGATAAGGCAGGATTAACACAAAATTATCTAAATTCTATATCGGGGATCATGCATCCAGGAATGATGAGATTGATTCAATAACATATTTCATGATTGAAACTAATGTCTATGAGACTGAAAATCAAATGTTTATAGAACTACAGACATAGAATGTGGCGTTGACATATTCTCCATAGATTCGAAGAGGACCTGATAGTCATTCCTAGATTTTTCCCATACTTTCCATATATGGACATATCCCATAAATTGAATCAGTTAATGACATATAAAGACAATCTAGAATGAGGAAAACACATCATATCAATGATTCTCCTCACACCAATTCTTCCCTCTTTCGTTGGTAAAACCATCCTCTCACAAGATGTGCAATGGCATCTTCACTCTAACTATGACTCCCATATAAATGGGTTATGAGTTGCTTGATGTTCATGATAAAATACTTTTGACAATTTATGACTAAGATTATTTGAATTATGATAGAAGATAGTATACGATTCACAAGTGTAATTCCACTACCAAATGAGAGAAACTTATTTTTTTAGTTATTAATATGGGATGATATATTGTCATCCACCTTTTCATGGTGCTACATACAAAGTATTCTGATTTTAATTAGGCCCCCAATATATCTCATTGGAAGGATCCTTTTAAGAATTCATGTACACATTTTAGTAATATAAAACTTATCTCTATGAATTTTATAGATATATTAACACTAATTTTTTCATTATTTATAAATTTTCCAGTACATTTATATTACATGATATCGTATGTGTTGATTCCACAAATGGAGATTGATATACCCTTATGAAAACCATTTATTTTATAAAAAGTAGGTGAGACACATTTTAAAAATGTGATATACATAAAACATTCCAGATAAATCATGCTCACATATAAGTATTAAAGATTCTTCTTAGATATTACTTTCTAAGAATAAACAAATTATGCGATATAGGGTCCCATTGTATCAAGCCATGTATTTATATAAGGAATACGTATATCTTTTCCATGAAACATATTAAAATCTATTGAGAGATGAATATTATAGTCAGCAGGTCGATAGAAAATGAGGGGAACAAAAGACAATTAGAAATCATTAAAATGAATCCTCGTTCTATTATATCATATTCTTTATCCATTTACACTTTAGTGATTTTATTTTATCTTTCGGATTATTTTAGTTCAAAAATTATATCATATTAATGCCTAATATTTCCATAAATGTATCTACCCCTAATAATCCATGTTTCTCTTTAAAGATAAAAATGATCCTTAACTATATGGATAATCACTAATGTGGTAGAACAAGTTGCCCATGATAGGATTCCATCTATTCTCATGGCCCTCATAAAATGGAAAACACATCTCATGAATTTTTTTTGAAGATATAATTCTAGTATATTATATATATTGGTTTTGATATAAATAATTTGTTTCTTCAATTAATTCTTTTCCCCTTACCATTATACCATAATAAAAACACATGATTAGATTATGATAAAATAATTTGATTACTAAAATTTGATTTGTTAAAGAAATGGATCACAAAACTCCAGTATTTTTCTCATTCTCATTACACTTTCATTGGATTTTATCTTCTACAATGCTTCCATCATATTATTCATAAAAAGGGACACTAAAAAAATAATTAATAAATAAATGGTTTCACCACTATTATCCCAATTTATATAGGTTCCAAACTAATAAATTATTTCCCCCTGTGAACACACATGATGAAAACATATTATACCACATGTCAATTTGACAATGAATTTATAAGATGTGTGAATCATATTTTAAAATATATAGAAAATATAATGCGGTTAAGTCAAAAATAGCATAGTAAATGATGGATTAGAAACATTATTTTCAACTAATCCTATATGGAAAAGGTTGTGTGGTTTTACTTATTATTGATAGTACTGTTTTTGTAATACTAGAAAATTTGCATCCTAATTGGAATACATTGGATGAAAAATAACATTGGATATACCATTTCCCACTCATGATGAAGTGTCTCTCTCTCTATCTCTTATTCAAGGATTCCTTTCGAAATAGTTATTGATCACGCTAATCAACCCCTTTTTTCTGGGATTTTAAATATTTTATGGCCATTTAATGATCAAATGGATTTTTTTCAAACTGAACCACACATAATACTCCATATTTCTCATCCATGACATTATACATTCAACAAACACATTTTATACCAAATATTTGATAAATTTTTTACATAGTTATCACAATAATGGATACACATTTTTATGTTTTTGGGTGAAGTGGAAGGATTTGGTGGTGGGACTTATAGTAATTTTGTTTTAATATGTAGTTTTATTAAACTATAATCAATGATCATGACAATAAAATTTATAATTAATTTATTTAAATTTTATAAAAAAATTACTTTGTATTTGGATATTTCCTCAATGTGAATGTATATCCTCGAAAAATATTCTTTCATATTGATTTCATTACATTTTGAGGACCCAAGGATATAATCTATCTAGTGGTTATCCACACATTATTTTTTTATATCCAAGAAATGTAAATTGATATTTGGGTACAAGTATTGTGCCTAGATTTTAAAATGTTTTTTGTGTTGATTTATCATCCTTCGGTCTTAAAATAATCTATCTACAGTTTCTTATTCTTGAGGGGGAGAGATAATGTTGAGTTGAGAGAGAAACCATTGTGTGTAGGAATGCAATATTTTATGAAAATCATAAAAATAAATTATAATCATCTATTTATAGAGCTATGGTTTAGGTTAAAATATTTTCCAATTTCTTACCAAACCATAAATAATATATTAACAATAATAAAAATCATATTCCTTAAAAATATATTATTATTATTTATTATTCTACATAATGATCTATCTTAAATAGTGATGAATATTATTTACTAGATTGTAAATAAATATTCATCATCGAATGCAGTATTTGTCCATTCTAACTCATAAGTATTTATTGAATACATAAATATAATTATTTTATAATCATAAGTTAATAATTTTTTAAGAAACTAGTAATTAATTATTCATTACATATTCAATAACATAAATAAATATATTTTATTTAGATTCTAGTGAATAAATATTTATTTAATTTCTACAATCAATAATACATGAATAAAATTATTCCTCGGTCTTGAGAATAATATTAATTCTATTAATTAAAAAAAATAAAATTTGACCAAGATCAACAGAAAAACATAGTGTGTAACCCTTCAATGTTTTTTTCACATTGGCATTAGGTTGGTATGCCTAAAATCCAAGATCTCTATCTAGAAATGGGTCAAAGAACCCAACATAAAATAAGTTAATTTGATAAAAATTTCAACCACATTATAATGATCGTTGTCTAATATAATCCATTTGTCTCAATATCACAACATGAATGTTGCATATCTATGTCATAAAAATATATTTTTATACGACAATATTTTACTATTAGAAATAAATTCCATTACACAATGTTAATGAAATTTATAATATTGATATATTTAAATCAATGTTAAAATAGATCAACTTCGATAAAGATATAAGGAACAAATCCTTACTCAACATATACATTACTAACATGTCTTGTTTGATGCACCCCTGGTATCTTAACTCATAATGAACATAGGCCATAATAGTTTTTATCAATTAATATAAGTGTGTGAGTCATGAAATCAATTAATTATAATCTTATAGTCTAAGGAACATTACAGATTCTCATAGATATGAATATCTGATGACAAGAAACATGTGGAATTACAACTATAAGGTCTTATCTGATAACCTCCCTTCACAGATATTACCAACTGAGAACATCATGATATTATGTATTATTATATAACAAGTACTCACACCTGACAATCTATATACTATGTAACCCATCATAGTATGTTATCTGACTGTAGAAAAATATTTAATAGATGTCATCATAACATCTAAATGTTTTCATTATAGGTAGGAACATCTATGACGATATCAGTGTGATAGATACAATGGAAAATTATCACATTAATATTATACAGAAGAGAAATAAATATTTGATAATATATTTAAATTAATATCCACTAATTTTAATATACATGTAAGATAATGTAAAAAGTTTTTTGTTTTTGTTCACTAACTTTAAAAAGCTCCAACATTCACTAGATCCAACTACTAATGATTGGTTAGTACTCAGTTGTTAAAAATGAATCTGCTAAGTATAGATATATATGGTAGTAATTTAATGTTTCCATCGATTGTTTTGGAAAATCCACATATCATTTTGGTGAATCTATTTACTGCAACATTTACTATCATCAAAAAATCCCACAATTGGTGACATAACGAAGTATCCACCTCATATTACCATGTCATAATCCAATAATCCTAACTAAATCCACATTCAAATATTATCATAAAATAATAAATCTATTTATTTCTATATAACTAAAAATAAGAACAATAATTTTTTAAATAACATCGTAAGCATCACCTGAAGAAAAAATGTACTTATATATTATAGATATGGAAACGACTATTTTTCAATATGTTTTTCCTGCATATTACCTTATTAATTTTTATTACACCATATCAAATTGAACTACTCATAGACAATAGTTAAATTATATTGATCACTAGTATTCCCACATCTACAGACACTAGGCACTCATCCACTTATAATTTCGAAAATATCATTAGATACATCTAAAATCATGTCCATTCAATTATGTTAGATCTTGGTTAATGTTTGGTTTTTTAGGTATCACGCATAAATAATATAAATGTCGATAAACATCAGGTAATTTTTGTTACGTTCCTAGAAAATAATCTTGTTAAATTGTATTATTCTCTATAAACCCTTCTAATTCCAATGTTTGTTATACTTGAAGGATTATATGCCAACAAAAACTCATTATTCCGGTTTCTTTAACATTTATTTTTCAATATTTTTTAATGAATATATTGAGAATAGATTTATAAGACCCATGGATATAATTTACAGAACATGTTATGTAGGTCATAGTTGCTACTTTAAGTCATACATGGAGAGATTTCATTCTGTGGTGTTAACAAACTGGTATGAATTTTTTTTATATGATATAAACATATTTTACATAAGAATGGATATCACTCCCATTTACAAGTTAAATACATATGTCCCTCAATTATTTCCAAATGAATATTCAATAATCACTATGAATTATTAATTCAGTAATTTATGTTTTAAATCAATAAATCTTATTGGAATTTATTGATGAAATCAACCCTTTTTTCATGACTAGAAGACATATACCATTGGATGTCCTTTTTTCATAATATAGACATCTTCTGTAAGGAATTTTTTAAATGATGTGTCCTTGAAAATAAATCTCCCAATATGATGACCACAGATATATGCTTGTAAAAGTAGAATTAAAAAAGGATTTTATCCATGATGAATGGTAAATATGTTTTCAAATAGAATAATTATTTTAATAATAAATCATATTTTATTAATACCATCTTGTACAATTCGTTCCCTATTTCTCTAGAATAATCATTAAAAATATTATATCTTATAATCATTCAGAATATAGAGTCCCAAATCTTGATACCTTGAGTTAATTTCTAGAATTTATATATACATATCAACCTTATAATATTACAATTTATTTCTTATTTATAGGAATAATTATTCTAAATGAATAATACTTGTATATCCTACTACATTAGACATAAAAAATGTCTTTTTTTATGAATTTCTATATAAAATGTGTCCCTGGAACTACTCATCCCACTAATCTAAGTGGATTCTAGTAATCTTATTCCATATCATGTGCATCCAAAGCCTTAACCCATAGATGTTAACCCTTCTCCGACAATATTTAATAATATAGTTTTCCTTTACGGAATTATAGTCAATTTTCACAAGATATTAATTTCCTTTGGGGATTTAGGGTTTTTAACTACAATACACCTTAGTGTTTTGATGTTCATTTATAGATAAGGGCAGTTTTTAAGAATAATGTTTCAACAAACACTTATATTATTATTTTAATTTATTATTTATCATATCATAATTTTTTATATTATATCTATTAGAAAATATAGTTGGAATGTGGTTAGTTATTTCAATTCGATTTACCAAAATTTCCTTGAATGGGATAATGGAATATTTTCAATGTATATAAGAATTAACACTAATCATCCTTTTATAATCATCATAACATTGATGTATATAGTGAAATATGAGTTACAAATAACCATTAATCCAAATATATTATAAATTATTACTTGGATAGGATATAATCTGATAATAAATCTTATAGATTCATTTTATGAAGTTCACTGAATTACTTTTCTATTAATTTATGAAAAAAATTATCATAAATTATATGAAGTTTCCTATTTTATTTAGAATAGTCCACATGGATATGTTAATTTAAATCTATAAGGTCTATGATGTACGTTTATTTAAAATGTTTCTATATCTAGAATAGGATAATTAATTTTTCATTATATTCACTTTCATAGCTCAATTGAGATTAAAATACAATAACAAAACAAATGTGTCAACTACTTTCAGTTTTATTTGAAAACAATTATCCTCAAATAATTTTTAATATAATTAGATATTATATTTTATATTAATCATTCATTACAATGGATATTTTTAATTCAGTAGTAACTTAAATAATAATATAATTATATATTTACCATAATGAAATTTATTCCTAAAATAAATAATGTTTCATTATGTCTATTCACACAAAAAATGATTTTTTTTGTAACACATATTGAGAACATTAATGAATATACTATGGAAATGAAAAATAGCGAGATCCCCCAGCATAATATAAGAATAAAACATTCTTATCTCATTTTGAGTTTACTCTACAACATTTTTATTCCTGATTGTTTCTAGTATTTAAATACAGGTACATTGTAGGATTATTATATTCAATACACAAGAAGAGAATAAAATATGATGAATATACCTGAAGTGGGAGTAACCACTTTATTGTTTTATTCATTGTAATTTCTATCAAATTTCCATAATTTACTTATTAGAAGAAAATAACACCCTATTTATTATTATACCATTAAATATTTCATCTTTGTGAGGGACATCGTAAAGGATCCTTTGGGTATTGATTATCCATGGAATATATTTGAAATATTTTAACATAAGGGGTAGAGAAATAGGTTTCAACCAATCCTTCTCATCTTGGTGATGTATGAACAAAAGTTTCCTTATAAAATTTCATTTTTTTTCGGAATGTTACTATAATGTTAATATTGGGGGTACATATAATAAAATCAAATTAATGGATATTTTTTCCACGTGGAATACAAATTTCTCTAAATGATCAATATACCACAATATTTTTGAAGCATCATTAGTATCTAGATTTTTATCATTTATTTTACACTAGTATAGGGAAATAACAATTTTAGTTATTTCAAACATTTCATAATCTTCCTCAAGAATATGGATATTTGTTATTAAGGGGTAATAATCCATGTATTTATGTTGTATTATCAAATATCTGGTCATTGTTGATAATATAACACAATGGACATAAGAGGAATCATATATATATATATATATATATATGGTTGGGTTCTCTTTTACTTTCACTCAAATTCGAGGGTAGTACAACATGAATAAAGTATTCTAGTCATGGTATAATTTTTTTGATAATAGTGAATCCTATAAACAATTGTACCACATATGAAAAAAAATAATTTGTAAAGACTTTCCCTACATTAATGATTTATTTCAATACATTAATAGTTTTTCATACCATTTTTTCTTCATTAATTAAAATAGCTGACTAGTAATTTACATAAATAAAAATTATGTGCAAAATATTAATAATTTAATTTTATTAATCCGAACACTATTTTATCATGTCACAATGACCATCACTATTGAATTATAATTGTTTAGTTCAAGGAAATTAAAATGGAAAGGATCCCCATTACATTTCTTAATGATCCATACATTATCCATGAAAGTCATAAGAAAATAATTTGGTAATCTGTCATGCCATTTTTCAGTTTATAGCTCCTTAATCCTCCAATTGGATTCCCCTATCCTGAAATACTAACATGGATTTCCTCAACCACAACATCCTAGTTACATTAAGTATATTGAGGGTTAATTCTATTAATGTAAAATGTCTAAGTCAACTTAAAACCTTTATTAGAATTCATTGTTAAAATTAAGGCTCACAACCAGGGTTTTTCAAACACATAGTTATAAGGATTCCATTCCTAATCAAATAGTGGAAGGTCATTTTGAATTATCATTTTTTTAGGGATATTATTAGTTATAGATAAATTTTTTAATGTTTAATCCTTTATTTAACAAGTTAATTTTATGTGTATTTTACATAATTAATTAATGATATTGTATAAAACATTTATTCATAATCCATTTATTTAAATTCCAAATTTTCATGTTAATTCATTTATTTATGTGATAGTGGTATTTCATCTATATAATAAACAATTCATAATTAATAAATTAATAATTAATAAGTGACCCAAACATGATATTATATAACAGTTCATTTAATGAGAGGACATTAAATCAAACATTTACCTATGTAAAATATGTAATATTTCTAGTCATGGCATGAGTTACAGCATTCGACCAGTCCACCTTTGTAACAACTAGGTTAGAATACTTATCGTTCACTCTTAAACTGTATCCACGTACCTTGGGAAAATATATTAATTATAAATATTTATAACCCACACACTAGTGAGGGAAATAAAAAGGGTAGTTAATTGGTTATTATATAAATATCCTTATATATACAATTCCTACATAATAATGGATGAATGTATATCCCACATGGAATCAAATTTCTTTTAATAACAAATAATTGAAAACCCATGTAATAAATTAAATTTTATAAATTCAAACACATAAATTGGTCTTGGCTATGCTCATGAATGTTCATACAAAATTTGTCTTCATAATAGAAAATAGGTAACATTCAATTCTTATTTTTTATTATTACGATAAATGTGATTGAATTAATTTATTAAATAATCAATTCTATTTTTTCATAATGACTATTAGAATTCATTTAGAGACAACCATTATTAATGTATTAATGGAAAATTAATTTAACATCTAATAGTTTTATATTTATTAAATAAATTAATTGATATGTTAAAATTATTTAAAAAACATATTAAATTTTCAAACAATTAATGATTCAATCAATGTAATATGTTTTTAATTCTATAATTTTCAATTTAATACAGTTTAATTGTACTAATAATTGGGAGACTACACGATGTGTACTATCTAGCTAAATTTCACGTATATATGTTGTTGTGTATTTGGTTTACACACCTATGGAAAAATCATATTTACTTAGATAGACTACATGCTGTGTACATTCCAACTTCACTCTATGTATCTGCTTGTCATGTTCCCAAGATACTCACATGGTTCTTCAGTGTCTATCTCAGGTGATTACATGTAATTTAAATTCCATCTATAGACTATGTGATTCTAATGTTGTGTTCCCATGAAACCCTCCAAAAGAATGTTTGTGTTCTTGGATGATATAATAAACTACATGTTCATTCCAGCTACAGAATGTGTAAATCTAATTTCATTTTCCCAAATAACATGGATTTTATCTTGGATGTGGTATTTGAAAAGTACATTTTATGTACAACGATACACATACTGTATATCATAAATGCTCTAGGATGTCTATTTAACATGGTTATACCATGTGTAATGACCTAACAAATTGAAAAATTTAGGCCAATATCCCATATAGACTACCCAACATGTACTCTGATATATGTTGTATAATATGAAAAGTATGTGCTATGTTGGTTGGTCCACATGAAGTGTATATCGTTTTCAATTAACTATGTGAAAGGTTGTGTTTCCCAAAACATTTCTAGGTGCATCTTAATACGGTACATGAAATGTACTACCATGTATACACCATGTAACATAGTCTTACCAGCAAAAAATTGGTAGTTCCCAATTGCATATCTGGCAAGTCCTTATTTTTTTAGAGGCCCTTCATAAAATGACAGAGTGAATGAAAATGATTCATATGATGATAACATGTTTATTTTAAATAGATTAAATAATAAATAATAAGAAATAAAAATTCAACCATGACTTCTTATGGGTCGACAAATTATACATTTGATCATGAACCCTCTAATACCACTTGATGGTTCTATGTTCATTGGAATAGTGCATTAGTGGGAATTATACTAAAATTTATTATAATATTCAGTTTTTTGAAAACTCAATTGAGGGACTTGAATATGAAATTACTGTTTAATTTATTAATAATGAATGAATCAAATACTTGGGATTAAGATCATTCCTCAATGGTATGTTTATTGTTTATAAAATCCATTTTAGATTGATTTCACAGTTCTTTGAGGACACAAGGATACAATAAATCTAGCGGTGATTTGAAAATTACCCTTTGATATTTGTGAAATTCAGATCAATATTCATGTACTATCATGGTGAATCGATTGAATTATGTTGTTTGTGTTGGTCCCTTATTATTTAGACTTGAAAGAATCTCTCTTGTGATTATCATTCTTGATAGGGATAGATAAAGAGCGGTCAAGAGATAATTTTTTTGTGTGAAATAATTCTCTATTTCATGATATGTCAACCATATAGATATAATCATCTATTTATATAGCTAGGGTTTAGGTTAATATTTTATATAATTTTGTAGAAGACCATAAAAAATATAATAACCTTCATAAAAACCCAAATCAATAAAATAATAATATTATTATTTATTATTTTATGGTGTGTGATAACATTCCTAGTGATGAATATTTTTTACTAGTTTGTAAATAATTATTCATCATCAGATTAGGTATTCGGCCATTTCAACTCCATGGATTATATAGAATACCCAAATAATATTTTTTTATTGTATAAAATAAGTATTATATTCCCAAACTAGTAAATCCAAACTTATTAAATATTTTAAATTTAAACAAATATTTTTTTTTTCAAAATTCGATGAATAAATATTTATTTCATTAATGTAATCAATAAAAAATGAATACAATTATTCCTCGTTCATGAGAGTAATATTTTTTCCAATAATTAAATTCAAATATAATTTAATAGAGATAAATGAAAACACATAGTGTGTGACCCAAGGGATTATTTCTCATTGGTTTTAGGTGGGTATGCCTAAATTAAAAAATTATTGTCTAGAAATGGGTCAAGGAACCCAATAGAAAGAAATTATTGTCATAATGCTGACAACCAGATATAAATGATCACATTCTAGTATAATCCTTTTATCTGGATATTCTATTAAGCATGTGGAATATCTGTGCCCTCTAAATATTTTCCTACTATATCTTTCAGTGAATACCTGAAATTTTATTCATTAGAAAATGGTCTTGGAATTTATAAGATAGTTATATTTCAATAAATGTGTATAGATATAAACTTCTATAAATATGGAAGGTACAAATCATTCCTCAAAGGATCCATTAATAACCTTTCATTTTATATATATCTAAAATACTTTAACTCACTATGAAGATATTCAGTATAATTTTTGATAGAAATTATAAATGTTTTAATCATGACTTTCATTAATGATAATATTAATTAATAAATACCATTATAAATGCATCTAGATTGGAATATCTGATGACATGAAAACATTTGGAATTCATAATGGTGGGTCTATTCTCATAACCTCCCACCTTAGATATTTCCATGTGTGAACATCATGAAATGAATTCTCATTCTCTTAGGTGTAAACATACGTAATAGTATATATACTATATTCCAAATCATAGTATGTTATCTATATATATAGAACTATATTTAAGAGATAAAATTGTAGAATTTAAAGGTTATCATTATTGGTTGAACTAATATGACCTTATCAATGCGAAAAATAATCTGGGACATTATCACATCAACGTTGACAAGAAGAAAGATAAATTTATGATAAGATATTTTAATTAATATTTACTTATTTTAGTATAAAATTAATCTAAAGTAAAACGTAGTTGGTTCTATCGAACAAACTCCAACATTAACTAGAGATAACTACTAACGATTTGTTAGTCCTCAGATACAAACATGATTCTACTATGTATGGATGTAGTTACTAGGCCTGCCAAGTTTCCATGGATAGGTTTGGCAAAGACACATGTTTGATCAGTGAATCTATTTACTACAATAAGTTTTATCTTGGGAAAATCCCTCATGTTGTGTCAGAACTGATTACCCACCTATTGGTAACATTATATAATCATGTCATCCTGATTTAATAAATATTAAAATCCTACCTTAAAATTAAAAATATATTTATATTGTTATAAGTCAAAATGAAAACAATTCATTACTAAACCACTTCTTAAGATAAACCAGAACTCTCCATGCCTTAATATATTATTGACATGGACACCACTGCCTTTAATAAGTTTTTCATGCACAATACCTTATAATTTTCTACATTAATAGATCCACTTTATCTATATATAGATAAGAGTTCCATTCTTATTATCATTAGTATTCCCACATATCCAGACACCAGGAACTCATCCACTTCTACTTTTTACAGTATCATTAGATAGTTTTAACTGAAATTATCTGTAGTTATGTTTGATCTTGTTTGTTGTTTAATTTTTTTTGATAATGCTTCAGTAATATCAAACATTCTTAAATCTCATTTAGTATGTGATAAATTCATAGAGATTAATCTTTTGAAATTATTTTCATCTTTATAATCCCTTCTAATGAACTTGCTTGTTATAATAGAAGGACTATATTTTTAAAAAACATGGTATTTGAATTGTTTCAACATTAATATTTCAACATTTTGTTAATATATATATATATATATATTTAATATATTTATAAAACACATGGATATATTTTATAGATCATATTACCTACAACATAGTTTCTATTTTAAGTCGTAGTTGGAGAAATTTCATTCCTTACTGTTAATAAAATAGTCATACATTTCATTAGTCTTCCATATGTTATCAACATATTTATCTTGAAAACTAATAACTCTCCCATTAACAATTCAAATACACAAGCCACCCATTTTTTTCCAAATGAGTATTTTATTTTCACTATGCATAATTTATTAATTAGTCAATTTATAAAATATAAATATCTTATTGAAATTTATTAATGGAACTAGTAGTTTTATTTATGCATTGTATAAATATAACATAAGGACACTTTTTTGGTTGCATCATATACACATCCACCTTATTGAATCCACAAAATGAGGTTGTCTTGAAAATCAATTTCCCAATATGATTATCATCGAAATATAATTTTAAAATTATAATTGAAGATTGATTTAATTCATGATGACTGGTGAAATATTTTTGACAAATACAAATCCTATCAATAATAAATCATGATTTATTGGTACCATTATGTTCCATACATTCCTCATTTCTCTTGAATAATTACCAGTAATATCATGTATTATAAACATTAAAAATATAGATTCCTTAATCAAGATACATGGAGTCCATTAGTACAATTTATATATATTTATAAATATTATCATATTAACATTTATTTCATATTTACATGAATAATTATTCTAAATGAATAATACATTTATAACCCATACATGGAATATAAAAAACCTCTTTAGTTATTATTTCTTGTGTAGTATGTTTCTATAGAAATACCCATCCCACTAAGATTAGTGAAATCTTGTATTAATATTCTATGTCACATGCATCCAGAGGCTTACCTCATTGAAAATAAATCTACTACAAGTATATATAAGAATATAATTTTCATTTATTTAAATATAGTCAATATTGACTAGATGTTAATATCCTTAGTGTCCTATTATTATTAAATCAAATACATCGTAGTGTTGTAATGTACATTTTTAGATAAGGGTTGCTTTTAAAAAATAGTTTTCAATAAACACTTATTGTTTTGTTCTAACTAATTCTATATCATATCACATTTATATACAATAGGGTTTAGAATATACAGTTGTCATATTGTTAGTGGATTCACTCCTATTTACAAAATATTTCTTGAAAGAGACAATGGAATATTTGAAATATATATATGAATAAAAATTGATCTTCCTTGTTTACTACCATCATAAAATTGATCAATATAATAAAATATTATTTTTGGATAACCATCACTCCACATATATGTTAAATGATTACTTATATAAGAGATACTCCAACAATCCAAATTAGAGATTACTTTTACTATGTTCACTCATTTACATCCCACATAATTTCTAAAAAAATATCAAGAAGTACATGAATTTATAATTATATTTACAATAGTTCACATAGATATTTTAAAATAACTCTAAAAGTTATAATATGTTACATTATTTAAATGGATTATTGATTTAAAAAAGATAATTCATTTGTTTGTATATATAATTTCATAGTTCATTTGTGACAAAAATACATTAATGGAAAAAACAATTCATCTACTTTTAGTTTTATTTTAAAATTGACTAACATGAAATATTTGGGTAAGAGTCTTATACTTTATATATTATATTCATTACTCATTAAAAAGTTTGTTTGTTATTTAAGAGTTACTTAAACCATTAGTTTAGTATTAAACTACCATGGCACCATTTATTCAAAAAATAAATAATATCTTGTTGTGTCTAGTCTGAAACTAAGATGAATGTTTTTTGAAAAAATTATTAAAAGATGAATGAATCAAAAATGGAAATTAAAATTAGTGAGCTCCCCTTGGATAACATAGAAATCACTATTTCTAATCTCATTTTTATTTCACTCTACAACTATTGTATTCCTGATAATTTACAGTATTTAAGTACATGTTTTTTGTTAGAATATTATATATAATACACAAGTATATAATAGAAACTTTGTGAATATTTCTAAAGTGGTTGAAATTTTTTGATTCTTCAATTAATTAAAATTTCATTTCTAGTGTCCATTATTTCCACTTAAAAAATATAATCATTTTCTTTCTTCTACATTTGAATATTTTTTCAATGTGAAGGATTCCATAAAATACCTTTTGGATTAATATTATATATGGGATATCCAACCTCATCATTCAAACATTTATCTACCATGGGTGGGGAAACAGGTTCCAACCAATCATTTTCCTTTGGTGATGGAAAAAATATCCCAAAGTAAATTATCCATTTCTTTATCTAGTTTTAGAAAAATAAGGATAATATTGGTTGTACAAATAATAAAATAATATTGACATTTAATTTATTATCCAAGTGGAATCCCAATTTTTCTAATCATTCAATACACCTAATAATTTTGAATGAATGATCAATATATTTATATCTTTTATCTAGTTAACACTGATATTGTTCATTGAAAATAATATTTATTTCAAGCCTTTACTTATCATTATGAATAGAACAGTGTTTTTTAATTACATTGTAAGATTCCATGTAATTATATTATATCATCAACCCTCCAGTAATATATTATAATATAATAAAATGGACATAAGAATTATCCTCAACATGTCTGTAGTAGGATTCCCATTACCTTTAGATCACCTAATGTGGTAGTGGAAAAGGAATAGGGTATTCCAACACATATTACAATATTTTTGATAATATTGTATCTAATAAATGATTTTAACACATCAAAAAATATATATTTTAAAGGGATTTTCCGGATTTAAAGAATTATTTTTCTACTTTCTTAGTTTTAAATGTCATTTTTATAGAATAATTAAAACATTTAATTATTAAATTATATGGAATATTATTTGAATAATAGTAATAATTTAATTTTATTATTTCTCCCGATATTTTATCATGTCTCAATAGCCCTCATCACTGAACTCTGAATGTTTAGTGTTATAGAAATTCTTGTGGCAATGATCCTAATTACATTTCATAAAGTCCATGAATTTTTCCACGAATATCATAAGAATTTAACTAGGTGGTTGATCTTTCCAAATGCATGCTTACAAATCCTTTATCCCTTTGGTGGATTACCTTATCTTGAAATCATTGGTTGTATTTCCTCAACCACAACATCCAATTTACATCAAGTATTGTGAGGGTTAATTCTATTGATATAAGATGGTTATGTAAAAAAATATCACAAGAAATCAAAGTTAAAATTAAGGCTCTGGATGAGGGTTGGTCAAAAATTTGTTATAAGGATTCCATTCCTAATCAACTAATGGATGTCCTGGTTTGAATTATCATTTATATGGATGATTTTATATATTCATCATAAATTTTATATTTTTTATCCTTTATATAACATGTTAATATTATTTTATCTTTTCTTAATTAATTATCCATATTGAATGGAGCATTTATGTATAATTCATTTACTTAGATTCCATCATTTCACATAAATTAATTTAATTATATGATAGTGTTTTGGTATGTGTATATTAAATAATAGATAAGAACTAAATAATAAATGGACGGATCATGAGATTATCTAATAGTTTATTTAATGAGAGGATAATAAATTAACCATTGACCTAGAGGAAAAAATTGTTTTTTCTAGACTTGAAATGAGTTACTGCACTCCACCAGTCGACCTGTGTAACACCGAGTTTGGAATCATTGTTGTTCTCTTTTGAACTGCCTCTATGCACAATGAGAAACTCTATTAATTACAAATGTCTATAAATCACACTCAGGTGAGGTAAACTAAAGGATTGGTTAAAGGGTAATTATATAATTATCCTTGTACATGCCAGTTTTACATAATAACCTTGGGAGGGATGACTCGCATGCTATTAAATTTAATTTAATAATAAATATCTGAAAACATGTGCAATAAATTAAATAATATAGATTTCATCCCATACAATGTTCTTTCTCAATATCATGAAAGGTCAAACATGCAACATATATAAAAAATTAAATGGAAAATTATTATTTCATATAAATTTATTATTATTAATACAAATACACTTTCATTAATTAATTAATTAATCACCTTTATTCTTAATTACCATTTGAATTAATTTGGGGATAATCATAATTAAGTAATTAATGGAAAATAAATGGAATAACCAATAATTTTATAGTTATTTTATTAAATTAATTGAGTAGTTACAATTTTGTAAAACCCATATTAAATTATCACAAACATAATTTTTTAGACACATTAATAATGTTTTAATGCTATAATTTTCAATTTAATGTGATTTAATTATACAAGTAATTGGGAAAATTCACAGAATTTACTTTCTTTATACAGATCGTGTACCTCTATTTTCATTTATCTAGGTCACACACTTAGGGCTTCAATAACATGAATTGTCCATACTACATGGAGTGTATATTATAGTTGCATATCATGTATTAGCTTATTGTGTTCCGGTGATACTCACTTGAGTATTTAGTTTGTATCTAGGATGGCTACACGACATGTACATGCCAAATAAACATCATGTTGTTTGAATACTGTGTGCCCGTGTAGCCTAAAAAATTACTCATCATGTTCTCAATAGAAGTAATACATGATGTGGGAACTCCATCTACACAATGTGTATATGTAATGTTGTTTTTCAAAATAACTCACCATGTATCTCGAATATGTGAATTGGTGGACTACATGGCATGTACAAAACATACAAATTATGTATATCATAAATTCTCTAGGTTTTCAATTTCATAGGGTTAAAACATGTATAATGACATAAAAAATAATGATATTTACACTGATAACCCTTATAGACAACGTGATGTGTACTCTGATACATGTTGCATTATACAACAATCATGTGCTAGGTTTTTCAGTTAACACATATTGTAAACCACATGTAATTAATTTTGTGTCTTGTCGTGTATCTTATGGAATGTCTTATTGAAGCCTACTATTGTAATGTCATGTACATCAAATTACACAATTTTTTACCCCATCTTTCTAGTCCAAAACTGATAGTTCTTAATTACATCTTTGATAACTATTCATCTTTTCATGGACCTTTAAGAAAATGAAACTTGTAAAGAAAATGATTAATATTTTAGTAACATGTTTATTTAAAATATATTAAAAAATTAATAATAATAAAGGAAGATTCAACCATGATTGCACATGGATCAACAATAAAATAATTAATTATAAATTTAAACATGACTATTATAATTCCACTTGATGCTTCAAGTACAGCGGAAGTGTATTGTGGTGGGAATGATATTATAATTTCTTTTAATATATAGTTTCTTAAAACCCTGATAAAGGATTATTTTATATAAAATTTATAATTTATTTATTTAATATTGATGTAAAAAATACATGGTAATATGATCTTTATTCAATGTGAATGTTGATCATCTGAAAAGACCCTTTCATTTTACCTTCATTACACTGTGACGATCCAATGATAGAATCTCTCTAGAAATGATACACATGTTCTCCTTTGATATCTAAGAAATTCCAATCTCTCTCCAAGTTCTATCATGGTAAATACATTTTTTACATTATTTCTATTGATCATTTTTCATTTGGTGTTGAGGGATTTTATCTTTCATTTATCATTTTGAAGCGGAAAATATGAGGAGGATTTTAGAGATAAATAATTATGAACAAAAAATCTATATTTCCCAAATATGACTACATAATAGATAAAATCATCTAGTTATGGAGCACGGTATTAGGTTAAAATATTATTTAATTTTTTATTATCCCATAAATAATATAAGAACCATCATAAAAACATCATTCCCTGTAATAATAATAATAACACTTGTTATCAAATGGTTATCACTAAATTTAGAAGAAATGAATATTATTTACCATCTTGAAAAATAATATATATAATTGGATTTAGTCTATATTCATTAAATATCCTTGAAATTTACTAAATATTGACATTAAATTATTTTGTTTTTGTAAATAAATATTCTATTAACAAATGAGTAAAAAATATTTATGAAATATTCAATAAAATAAATAAATAAATTTTACTCACAGTCTGATGATTAAATATTTATTTAATGTATGTGATCAATAAAACATAAATTAAATTATTTCTTGGTCATGATAATAGTATTTTTTCCATTAATTAAATTAAAATATAATTTATTATGATAAATAGAAATACTACGTTTGTGGTCCTCTAGGATTCCTTCTTGTTGGAATTAGGCAGGTATGCCTAATGGTCAAGATTACTATATTGTAATAGATCATTAGCCCAAATAGAAATTACTTAATGAAAAAATGATGATACCACATATGAAATCTCACTATGTAATGTAATCACTTTTTCTCCATATGTCATCAAGCATGTTTCATATCTCTATCATTAACATAGTTTATTGATACATATTTCATTGACTATTTGATATAAACATTGTCAAACCATGGAAATGGAATTTATGCACCACTTATATTTAAATCAAATGGATGAGATATAAACTTCCATAAATATGGAAGGGGAAAATCCTTCATCAGCATACCCAATAAAACATTTCATTAATGATGCAACCAACATATCCCACATCATCAGAAACATTTGTGGTTACAGTTGTTGTCAAAAAATCTAAGTTCATGAATCATGATATGTATTAAAAAGAATCTTAATGTCTAATGATAATTACATATCCTCACAGATAGGATTATATTATGAAATGAAAAAAATGTGAAATTCCTACTAGTGGGTTTGTTCTCAAAACCTCCCTTCTTGGTGATTACCGAGTTCAATCATAATAAAAGGAAGTATCATCCTATTTTGAGTACTTGAAACTGATATTCTCTATACTATGTTCCCCATAATTGTTTGTTATCTGACTATCAGGATATATTTATGATATATTTTCCTAGAAAATAATGGTTCTAGACATAGAGGGTAACTACTATGAACTTTTCAAAACGATAGATAGTATGGTACACTACTAGATTAATGTTATGCAAAATAATAATCAATATTGATTAACATATTTATATTAATATTCAGTTTCATGAATATAAAAGTTATCAAAAGTAAAAATTATTCAGTTTTAGGTCACAAAATCCAACACATAATAATTAACCCATTTAAAAAAAGTCACATACCATCATTAAAATTATAATGTATATCATCCTTCTATCTCATCACCATAATGATAGATTCTTTAGTCTTAATATGTTCTTATTGAATATCATGAGACTGAAATTTTTTCTTTTTATTATAATTTCTTATTATTTTTTTATAATTCATCTCCTCCCCTAGCTAGAATTTAGTTATTCTCCCCACATATCCAATCATGTGTAGATTTTTACTAATTATTCTGTTATCAATGAGATATTCTTTCATTGAAACCCATCCACATAACTGATCATATTAATATCTTTTCATTTACCATTCCATCCTACCATTTTGATTCCAATTAAATCTCTTTTAAAACCTAATTATAATCATAAACCCATCGTATCCACTACCATTGATAAAACCATCTATTTAGAGACTAGAATGTCATTCCCAATCCCCAAAAGGATGAACATTCACTTGGTCAAACCCCTACCAAACCAAATGATCCTAGAATTTTGAAGCATTCAAATACTTCCAACAATCAAATGTTGTACTACAAATTATTCCCAACCAGGACCAGACAAACACCTTGTTCATGTTATTAAATGAATATAAAATTGAAATATTTTTCACAACCACATTTTTAATAAATAGATTTGTATTGTTTCTACTAGAATTGGATCCCTTACATCAAGGAGAGACAACATGTACTTTTTTGGAATGAGTATCACTCCTCATCTTCTGAACAACCACATTATCAACAATAGTAATAGTTTTATTACTACTAGATTGAAATTACATACCTAAAATAAAAACAAGGTCATTTTGTTTGGAATATGTATTGATGCACTTCTTATACACAATAACATTCTCAAACATATAAAGAGTTTTTATTTTAATAGACATAGAGTTATTAGATTGAGGATCTATGGAAAAAGCATGTTTTGAATGATGATAACCACTCATCTTAACCACAAACACATTCTTGATAATAAGAAGAGCTGTGAATCAACTGAACTCAGAGTCCATACATCTGCAATACAAAGAAGTAGCTTTCTTGGAACAAGGATTATCAACATGTAGTCTGTGAGATATGTGGACACTTCTAGATAATAGGTGATCTTTTTTTTCACCCATGTCCTCCCCCGTGATTAGTGTGAATGTTAATTTTTTCATTACCATATTCAGATTTATTACAATTCAAATTTTCTGATTATTGATAATTATACATGTTGTTTGATTTTCATTTCCTTCATGTTAACAAAATTATGAAACTTATTTTTTAAAATGATTTATATCAATATTAAATGGGGTGGATTTGTATTCTAGATTATTTCTCCATATTAGCATACTACACTTGGATAGGTGATCAAACTTCAATGAATGGAATATTTAGCTCTTAGATGTGTTTCTTTGCCTATGGTTTGAGACTTTTCCTTTATTTGATTCAAATGGGATTTTTTCTCAGGTCCGTACAGGATTCACAACTCTTGGTTACTCTAATGGACAATTTGATATTTTCAATCCAAATTTATTCATCATTTCTCCTCAACCATTGAATCTGACACCATGTCGGGTCTTCATCATCCCATTTCACATCTTCCTTCATTCAGTCTTCTTAGTTTTTTACATTCTATTTGTCTGGTGAGATCCCTAAGAGCTATGGGTGGATAAAATCATATAGTTTACGTTATATTTTGATAGAATGTCAGAGACTCGTAGTATCAGTTCTTTATTCTTATTAATAAGTTCTCAAAGATCCATTATTCAACAAATGTAATTCTCATCTAGTAAATAATTAGTGTAGAATTTGGTTAGAAACCTGATTTGGACAACCCTTATATGAATTATGGTTGATTTAGTTTTTCTTCTTCACCATAACATGTTTTTGTTATAGAAAACTAGCTCTATTAGATGCTTATTTTTTATTTCATTCATTGTTTGGTAATTTATGATGGGTTCATGTGCGAGTCCATCTAGGGGAGGAAAAGCTAAATCCATGTGTTGAAGTTCATCACAAGCACCCTGTCACAGACCAACCCGGGTCGACCCTATACTGGTCACCTGGGTCAGTCTGCGACATGTCCCAAAGGGTGTTCTCAATCCCCACGGGCTGGTAACTAGTACCATGAATCAAAATAAACTAGTGGGGAATAATTTGGCCTATCATAAAGATAAATAATCATAAACTGAACAAACTAGATAAATAAAAGATAATTAACTGAACAACTAGGCTCCAGAAAAAAAAGAAAAAACAAAGAAATGTGATATACCCCAAGTGACCCCATGGGTCACCATAGAACATAAACAACACTCTCTCCAAGAGTGATCCAACACAGAAACCTACAACTGAAAAGTAAAGTAGGTGTGACCACTGAGATGCTCATTAGGAATTCCAAAATACAACAACGCCCTATGCCCATTCCTATTATAAGAAATCAAAAACCTGATAGTTTGAAAATAGGACATAATAAAATAAT
>CAUJRU010004140.1:0-22634 GCA_963277665.1 Viscum album | reverse complement strand
TTAATAGTGATTCTCAAGGGTGAAGATGACACCTTTGATTTTTTTGGTGTAAAAATATCACAATATTCTATTTATAATACAATTTTAATTTTTTCTCTTTTATGGTATGTAATAATACATGGAATATAATAATCCATGGTATGTAATACATAGTTTCATATGCAATGGTTTTATTGATCCACTATAAAGGAATAAAATAAATTTTGTTTGATTCATATCATAAATGAATTACTTTATAATATAGATAAAAAATAGAATAAAAATATTTAGGAAGTATGGGAATTTAATTTATGAAAATAAAATCGGTCATAAAACCTAGGGTGTTATATTTTCCCAAAACAAGAAAAAAATCCTCACAATTTGAATAATATCCCATTGATGAAAATATATTAGCTTAGCCACACAATATATAAGACTCAAGATATAAATTATAATAGGATATTAACCTCACAATATTAGGTGAATCAAGGAAACTCATATTTTCACTCATGATATGAATATAAATAATGTTTTGTTTTCACCAATATTTTTGAGCTAAATATAACTTTTTATTAGGTATCATGACCCATATAATTGAAGTGATTCTCACACAGAGTTCATTGTCATACATATAATGATTTCAGATCAAAAGTAATTTTGAGATATGAAATGTCAGTTTCCTATCTGAAAAAATGATTTGGTATGTAAATATTTCATCTTTATTTCCCAAATCAAATTAAATTTGACTAAATGGAGAATAATTACATTTTAAGTAATAAAATTGAATGAAGCATTAAAAAGAGAAGATTTATTGACATGGGTATCAATAATCACACAAATAAGAGTTTTCATAGATAATTTTGTATTTAATAATTCGATTAATGATTTTATGCCTCTAGAAAACATTACAAATATACATATTGGTTATATAAAAGATTTAATATAAAATTTATAGTTCTAATGTATATGACGTGTCTTCCATAGAAATATTAATTTTCGTCACAATATTTAGTATTCATGATTGAATAAAGCATCCATTTTTATGTTGTCTTTGGAGGCATATAATGTTAGTTGATATCATTTAACCTTGGATTAATGCACTAGTTAGAATAATTTACAAACTCATTACAATTATGGAGTTTGAGTATGAATGGTACAACATGAAAATTGTTCCTTCCATCCATTTCATTTGTTTTCCTCTTAAAATCCCATTAACAAACATATTCTTGAATACATTCTCTTACACAATTGTAGTATTTCCTAGTTCCTTTAATATAATTTCTCCATACTTATTCCCATATATTTTACATATTAAATTATTAATTTTGGTTTCTCCATGTGATTTCACATTTGATTTCCCTTTAAAATTTATTTTTAACTTCATGTCCTGAAAATAAATGATTAATTTTAATATCCATTGTCTATTTCTATGATGAGATTATCTCAAAACAAATTGTATAGATACTAATGACCATATAGAAAATTCATTTTTGCGTCAATTTTTAATACCATATAAGAAACTATCAAATTTTCAATAATTTTTACTAATAGAACCATAAGTGCACTTACAATTCTTATGATGTTAGCTTCCTAGGTACCAATGGATTCATCCCATTTTTACATTAACTTGTTGAAATATGTACCAATTTTTGTGTGAAGACTTTGAAGAAGGTATTTATAAATAAATACATCCCTAAACCCCTCACATTTAACATAGTCAATTAATTACTTTATGCTTGTGTTATTTATCAATTATCACCATTAGTATAAATCACCATGAAAATAATAGTCAACCATGATAAAAAAAATTTACTCTGAGCATTAAAAGTAATATATCATTTTTTCAAGTTAATTGATTTCTCATTATTTGGTGGATAATAATATCCACTATGGGTTAGTGGTCTATGATGAATAAATTATAGAATAGGGTGTATCTCAATATTTAGTGATTTCATGGGTTTAATATGTCTTAGATTCTAATTCAAAAAATCAAAATGAATTTCTATGATGGTTTTGACAATACTCGTCATCCTATTTGTTTTCTCATTATGATAGTTATTGAACTACACATGAAAATAGTTGTTAACAAGATTCTACTTGGTTCGATCCATTGAATAAAACAAAAAAGTTTATTTTGAGTATCATCAAATAAATATGCCTATTAAATCATATGAGAAGGAATGTTATTCAAATAATGCCTAAATTTAAGACATTCATTTCTAAATTTGAAATTTTATATCCATCCTATATCATTTTTTGGTCATCATTTTTATGTTCAATCCAATTATTTCTTATGAGCTAGTCCCAAAAAATATTTATACTTCCCTATAATTCTAATTTATATTCCCTAGAAACACAATCCATGATTTTCTTCTATAACAAAAAGTTTACATTTATGATTTCACATTAACTGAGACACCCAATGCATAAAAACAGTTATTATACATAATTCACCTAATTTATGATTATTGCTCAAAAATTACAATAGTACTAGAACAGAAAGGATTTGTGATTTGGGAGATCAAATAAAAAAATTATTTTTTTATAATTTTTACTCCAATATAACCCATAATTATCTTTCACACATGATTTGCTAATATAAACAGAATACTAAAAAATACTCTTCTTAATAACCTAGGGAATAGAAACAATGAAAAGGGTTATCATATAATCTCAATGAACATAAATATAACATATAAAAATTACAAATTTTAAATGATCCAATGTTGTTTTTGTGTGAATGAGAACATAAAAATGGTGTATGAAAACACATGAGAAAATCATACCCAATATAACATATATCTCAAATAATGAGTCAGGGAATAATATTTTTAGAAAAATATAAGACATGATTCATTGGAATGTGAAAACATGATTCAATAAACATGACCCATGAAGAGATAAAATATAAATATGAATTTCAAAAATACATAATCATAAAATATTATTCATTATGTATAAGGAAACTTCTAAGACCAACATAACATATCATAATCTTTCCCCTATTAGATTTTAGCTACTTGTTATTCTTATAAATATATCTTATAATGTCCCAAAGTGGATTGGGTTCAATCTCTTGTCCCTGAAAACTCACCTCATAATATATAATTCTTTATACCATGCATGGGGGGATATTATTTTTATCCAATCCATTGCATAAAAATACTATATTTGGTTCACTCTTCAGTCCCGTAAATTTCATATAATATGATATAAAGCATTAAAAAATTCATTGGATATACTTATAATAATTTTCCCACAACTCACATAATGAAAACCATAATTACATATTCCAAATATACATGAAACAGTCCTTATTACCTCATATATTAATTATGTAATTGGGAAGAAATGGGTTTAATGAAAACATCCATAATACATAATTGTAATCCATTAAAAATAGAATATGGATAGTTTCTATAGATGATGTAAATGAAGTGTTAGAAAAATTAAATTATCTTAAAATAGATAAAAAAATTATATAATTAATATAAAATTAATTGAAAAAATATAATGTAATGTAATTTTAGTTTAATATATTTAATTTCAAAAGAAAAAAAATATCTCAAAAGTAGAAATTAATTTTTCAACCCTAAAATATCTAATAGAAAGCTCAATAATGAATATATTAGATGATTATAGGAAAATTCATTCATGTGGTATACATTAAAAAATAAATTTATTTCACAGTTCTTTAAAGGATGTCAAGTACTGTTGAAAATGACCCTTGTATAAATTGATAAACCTACATTTTCATTAGTTACTAAATAATATAAAGGTCTAAGGATATTACCTTCAATAATTATTTAATTATATAAAAATAAATATGTAAAAAAATTATGAAGATTTAATTAGAGGATAAAGATTCAAATTTTAAAAAAGTAGAAATATAGTCAACTACAAGATAAGAATCCATTGGGAAGTACTACGAACCAAATGAAGGTTTATGTTTCAACACTAGTTTTTGGATCCATTAATTTGATCTCCTGATATTTTAAATAAGGATTATCTATTAATTATAGAGAAATAATATTATATTATAGATTAGTCCACACAAGATATGAACCCAGCTAATGAAACTTTTTTCAATAATAATGGAACATAATAATAATGCTTTATAAAACTATGTATCACATATAATATATTATTACATAACAAGAATTATTAAATCTATTAAAACTGAAAAATTAAATGTGGGAAATAAATTGAAAAGTATTATATCATTATAACTAGAAACTAACCTAGACCACTTCTAACTTTAAAAATTACTACTGGAACAAAAATACCTATAATAAATAATATTACAACATAATTAGAAAAAATGTTATGATAATGAAAATGAAAACTACATAAATGATAAGTGTAACTTAAAAATTGAGAATAGAATTAATTTTTTTAGTAATTCAATATATTGAAATAGAATGTGACTGTTATAAATATAGTAATTAGAAAAATGGTCACTATAGAAATTGAAATTGCAAATACATGTTTCAAATTGGTATACTAGGGTCATGAATTATTCGTATTAAATTTAAATAATATATTTTACAACAAATAACTAAAAATCATATAATATCTAATTAAAATTAATATTTTAATCATCATAATAATATAGTTATGTAATGACATGATAAAATTATAATAAATATTTTAATTTAAATAGATTCAAAATATTTAATGACAATGATAAAAATAAATTATTATAATTATATTTAGGTTAAAATCATTTTATTCTTAAAAATGTATTATTCTAGAAATTTTCTATTCATAGTATTTACATTATTTAATATAGAAAATATATTATTGTTAAATAATGATTGTTTAGAATATTGATATATATTTATATTAATTTATAAAAATTGATGTAAAATTAGATTAATAACACATGAAGTATAGAAAAAAAAATTAGTAAATGTAGTTATATATTATTTATGTCTTAATTTAATAAAAAACTTTATAAAATTTTGAATTATAATTTAAGAAAATTAAATTCATTTTTTAAGTCAATATATGAAAGTATTCAATGGTTAAAATTTGGAATTTTAGGGAATTAATTGTCTAGTAGGTGAGTAGTGAAAAATATTTATTTTTTTTAAAAAAATTAATTTTTATGTCATTATCATTAAGAAACATTAATTTAAACATTTATGAAATCCCTTTTATATAATTGATATTTTTCATAAAAAAATATTCCATTTATATATTCTATGTTGTAATAATAAAACCAATTTTAACCATTTTGGAATCTGATGTAATATTTTTTACAATTTCTTTTCACATATGCTAAAAATTAGTATTAAATACTTCTAAAAATAAAATATATCAAAATTTACTTCATATTTTAGATCAAAATATTCATATTAAAATGTAAATGTAATTTTTAGTCATGAAATTATTGTTATTAAGATTATATTTAATGACCATTAAAATGGTGAAAATATTATTTTCATTAAATTATATTCTATATATTGTGTAATATTAATCTAAACAATTAAATATATATTTTTTATATAATGGAAATGATATGATATATAGAAATATATAAAAATTTAGCATCACAAATTTAAATGGAGATAAATGTTATATTAGATAAAGAAAACATAATGTTCAAACATCATTTATCTACAAAAATGATTTATATATATATTATATATTTAAATTCCAAATATAGTTATCTATCAACCAAAAATTGTGTTGGATTAAATAAATTCTACATCTAGTTTCATTACCAAAAAAAATTATGAATTATAAAATCATTGACATTAGAAACCCTAATCTAATAGTTATATTACATTATTGTTAAAAAAATATAATAGATCATGTAGGACATAAAATTTAGTAGTCACGGAAGAGTGGTCACATATAAAAATTACACTTGAAAAAAAAAATTTAGCCTAAAAACATTGAGAGGTCATTATTACCTCATCCATCATATCCCTGGAAATTACAGATAACCTTCCCCTTTATTTCCTAGGGAAGAAAGAAATTATTATGGTGATATGATATGCTCATGAAAGATTAGAATAAATCAGATGATTAAAAAATATAATCACTGAATATGCGATATGGTTCGAATTTCTAAACAACCTGATTCCATAATTTACATAAACTAAGGATATACCAATTCCATGATAAAAATGAAAACATATATAGTAAAAAATCATTGATTTCATACTGATAGAATGAATAATTCCAGAAATCAAAACATATGATCAAGGAAATAGGCTAAGGTATTGATCCTAGCATGTGAAGAGGTATAAACCAAAATAAATTCATTTTTATCTCATGATACCTATTGATTATTCATGTTCATATATAATTTTGGGCCCACCCATCACCATATTATGTTCAATGTATTCACAATAAGAGTAATCAAGATCATTCTTACCATTCGTAAAAGAAAGTATTTCTAAGTAAAACAAGGAAATATATATATTGAGAAATACATATATTAAATAATTCCCCATTAAATAAATTAATTTTTATGTCTAGGTGAATATCTTTTAATAAACATAGGAGATATGGGATATAATCAATGTAATAAGAAGTATCCTATTTAAGAATTATAAAGGTGAGGGTACCTTCAATGTCATAGGTTATCAATGCGAGATTGTATTTGGGTTCAATAACTTTCATTGGTATGAGAAGATATTATTTTAAAAAAAATCCATCATCATATCCCATTAAGACTGTGCGAATATTCCAAATCATATCCTCCAAGTCTATATAACTATGTGTAAAGTATTAGGATAACTCATTATACATTAGGATTATTATTATTTCAATGCTCAATGAACCACTTTCATAGAGGTTACCCCTAGTTGAAAATATGGAACAAATCTATACAGTTTCTTGTATATATATAAATGGATTTATTTCATAGGGAATTAAACACACGTTTCCTTTTTCAAAATTTAGGATGGGATTTCCACAATGGAAAAGGAAAATCTTGAATCAAAATAATATGATAGTGGAATAAAAATATATAATTTATAATCCCTTAAATTTCATGAGAAAAATTAAAAAAAATATATCAAAATTTTCAAGTAATAATATATATATTAGGTGGTTATTATTACATGAGTCACAAAGAATGAAATTTTACATGAGAATACCCCACTAATGGACTTTTTAGTGATCCAGTTATAAAATAATGAAATATATTCGACAATAATGAACATTAAATACCACTAATAATATTATTTCACCATATAAAATCAATAATAGATAGTATATACACCACATAAATGAAATTAGGTGCATAATACAAAACATTCCTCAAACAGAAGAAATTTCGTATAAAAATCCCTAACCTCATTTCATGACATACATGAATGTATATTAATGTACAATATCATTCAAAAAACAGTATAAATAAATTTATATTTAACCTTAATCAAATACATTTTCATCAATTAAATTCCTAAATTGAAATTTTCTATAATAATTCTTTTGATTTTCCATATCATTGTTTAAAATTTTCATTATTTACATTAGTTTCATAATATATGTCATCGTATTGAATGTTTATAAAAATGTAATTTTTAATCGAACACTGAATTTAATATTAGTGATTATTTTTAAGAATTTATGATGATACAATTCATTTGAAGAGTGTTTTATCCCATATCTTTGAATATTAGATCAATAATACCCATGTTTTTAGGATTTTTGATGAACAAAGGTTATTTCCATTATTGGTAAATTTGATATTGTTATAAAATATTAATAGAAGGAATTTAATATTTTTATTGGATTTTATATATCATATTTTTCCATTAAATATATTCCCATAGTCATTCGTTTAATAAATAGAAATTATTTTTTCAAGTTAGCTTTTAAATTAACACATACATAAACATACTCTAATTTAAGGATTAATAATGTAGTGGAATTATTATAATATTATTATAATATAATCAAAATGATATTAATTTGTTTTTTGTGAGATATTTCAGAATTCGAATGATTTAAAAAAATGTAATTTCTATAAAAATTGTAAAAAATTTTTAAAAAATATTGTCCCATTTGTATGTTTCATTCAAATCATAAACATTTTTTTATGATATCATTAAAAGTTTCCATAATATTTCAAACCAAAAATATAATCATATCATAAAATCATATTTTTTATTGGATCATTTCCATAGAACAATCCTTACAATGTGGTGATGGAAAATGAAACATATTTTTTCGTAGAGGCAGTAGTCTGCACAATGCACATACAATAATTTTTTTCTTCTTATGGGAAGTGTTATATAAATTAAGAATGGACATTTTCATTATTATTATAATTTTAAAGTTGATAACGGATATAAAATTAAATATATTACTATATCTGGAATAACTATTAATGAATATATTTTATTGGGAAAGAAATATAGTTATTAAAACTTACATTAATGACTTGAATTTTCCATTGAAGTATCCTTGGAAATGAAGGAAATATAATAGGTAATTTTTTAAGAATATTATGAGAATGAAAGAGTATTATATGTAAATTAAAAAATATAATGGTTTCAATTGGAAACAAATTATCTATATGTTCCTTTAATGGGTGGTGAGAGGACACTTTTAAAAAGGGTGAGAATGACATTTTTGTAAACATATTAATATGATATAAGGGGTGAACATGTTAAACATGTCATGTGTCTCAAATAATAAGAAATAATTAAGTGGAAAAGTTATGACGATGATAATAACATAATAATCTCAATCTTATAAATATTATTTTTAGTTTCATGTGAATAACCTCATAAATTATTCCTTTTATCATTTTATCTTTTACCGTGGTAATGAGTTGTTACACAATGTAACATAATGATTACACCTAGAAAAATTTATCCTTATTAGATAAATTAGATTTACATATTTGGTATTTATAGCCAATTTTCTATTTATCTTAAATAATTTTGTAAATTTAATTTTAATATGAAAATTTTATAATATATAAAATAACTACTCATAGAAATAATACGTGGGTTCTAAAATATCAATTATGGATTTTCAAATTATAATTAATAATTTAAAACACATAATTTAAATTGTACATTTTATTATTTGTAATTAATGATTTTAATAAAATTAAAAAAATATAACACTGTCATAAATGTCAATGTATTAGTATAATAAACACTATTAAAAAGAAAATATTTTTTTGAGAACAACTCCATAAATTCATCTTAAATAAATATCATTATGAATATTCTTAAAATATTTATTACATTGTTAAAATAAAAGTCTATATTTGATAAATTAATCATTTAAATATATTTACAAATATTGGATCTTTAGAGTGTGCATGCAAGGTTGTTTAGATTATATTGATTAACTATTACAACAATTTGTTAGGTGTTAAAATAAACTGACATAAAATAATTGTATCCTTCAAATTGGGTTGTACATTAGTAATTTAACATGTTTAAATATCCCTTTCTCCTAAATTCTTTAGGATCCTAGGTTTCCTTATCAAGATTTTTATTTCTCAAATGTATTTTCCCCAATCAAGTTATCTAATTCCAAAATAAAATCTATTAGGTGTCAAAATTATCAACAGGTTCATTATTATAATAATTTATTATCAAAATCTATTCCCTCATACTTGATAACATGTTTTGTATTCTACATGTATTTCCTTAGTAATGAAACGTGGAAGACATCATGTACTCTAAAAATATTGGGAGTGTATCCAATCATTAATATATAACCCAAATTCATTCTATCATTTCAAAAGTCCCAATATATCGTGGGATTAGATTCCCATTTTTACCAAGGCTTACATATCCTGAAATTGTAAAACCATCTAATATACATGATCCTAAACATGAAATTACATGTATTTTCCTTAATTATAAACAAATATACATTGTATAATGTGGGATAAATTAATGTGATATAGAATATTCTGAACATTAACTGTTGTCTACACTACAATCCCAGGGAAAACTACCCTTATTTTTCCACTTCTTCTTAATGGTTTGTAGTAAAAAAACCTCTTCCGTAAAATTCTTCCCATGGTGTCTTCTAGAGGTTATGGAATCTATTATTGTATTAAAATTACTAAATGGTAGATAACATTACAATATACCCTGTATTTTAAAATTACATGATATAAAAATGTATTTTAATTTATATATAGTCCTTTTAGATTTCGTTTGATTCAAGGGATGATAGGTAGAGAATAAATGTACCTCAGTGTATGGATCTCCCTGAAGTGTTTTATGTAATTTAAATTTAAACCAAGAGTCATAGTCAGAGAAAATAAATCAATGTTCCCTATATATTCTTAGGATTTAATTTATATAAAGATGATCAAGGTGATCAAGGGGTAGATCCACTCTTATGACAATGAAATGAGTAGAAATAATATTATGATCAATAGTGATCTATATATCATAATTCTTATTTTTATTCCTTTATATTCTTTTGATAGAGTCCATTATAACCATTACCAACATCCCTCTAGCTATAAGTAGAGGCATAAATACACCCATAGGTTAGTGTATTTTATAATTCACTTAATGTAAAACTAACCATCTAGAAACAATTCCCCTTTAATACTATCCCAACAGAATTGTTCACTTATATCCCTATACATTATTATGGTACAAAGGTGTATGGATAAACTAGATCCGTGTAATTCAACTAGATGTTAACATTTCAACAATTTAATATATGGAATGCATAGTAACTTACCAAACACTAATAACTAATGTCTATAATTAACGAAAATAAACATAAAAATAGGTATTGCTTTAATATTCTTTCTTTTTATTAATCCTCCTAGGGCGTCTCAATAATTTCTATATAGGATGGTCTAGAAATTTATTTTAAAAGGAAGGATGGTTCTCTTTATCCATATCCATATTTAATATAACTCTATATATATGATCATTTATAATCCTCATCATGTTCATAACTTCTAGGTCCCTTCTAATCGATGCATTAACCACCATGTTGGTCCTCCTAAGATGGTATTATATCGAGAAATTAGATTCCTGGAGTTGTTCAACAAATTTTATTTTTGTAACGATCAGACCCTTTAGTGGGAAAATATATATGAAACTCTTGTGGTTCATATATATATATTTATCACCTATTTTAATATAGAGGTATTGCCTCCATATTTTTAAAGAAATTATTATAGCTGAAAAATATTAGTTTTTATATGGATAATTCCATTCATGGATTTTAAATTTCCATAATGCATATGTATTAACCCTATAATTATGAAAAAAGATACAAAAAATCCCTTTATTTGATTAATATTTGATGGTAGAGTTTACAGTAGTTCAGTAATCGGTTTACTATTCATACGTTCAAAACATTGCACCCATTCCCTTGATCATTACAATTTTAAACCCCTACATTTTAACTCAGTTAATTCGTTTTTCAACTAGAAAATATGATGAAAATTAACCAATAATAACATAATAGTCCACGTAAACATCATATCATAGTTTTCTGTTTCATTGTAGCACATTATATGAATTACATTCCCTTTGAAGGGTAAAAAATATCTCATCCTTAGAGATATTATGGACCTAAAAATAAACATCATTGGGAAAAACCATAATTAATACACTTATTATGTACATCTTTTTTGATGTTGTCTAGAATTAATTTTTGATAAATTTTATGATCTTCATAGACAATAGAATATAACAAGATATCATCAATTAATACAATCACAAAGATATTAAGATACATAGTGAGTACATTATTCCTCATATCGATAAAGACAAATGTGTTTTTATAAATCTAAATGAAATTTCCATAAACTCATATTGGTCTTACAGTGTTTGAAATTTAGTATTTTTTATATCATCATTCTTACACATTAATTGATGATAACTGCAGTGAATATTGATAATTGAAAAGAATTGGGATCTTTTAAATTTGAAAAATTATTATTAAATTCATGGTAATGGGTACTTATTCATTATAGTGATGTAATTTATATTTATATAGTTAATGAAAAATCTCATTAACCATCTTTATTTTCATTAATAAGACATGTTCTGCCCAAAATAAAATACAAGGGAATATGAATATGTTATCAATTAATTACCACAACTATAAATTTATTTCAACTAACTGTACTCATTCCATTCTATATAGATTTTTAAATATATTACTTGAATCAAGAATGTGTTCAATTAAGAACATGTATTCACACTCCAGTGGTATGAAAAGGTAATTATTATGAATAAATCATGGAATATTTATAAAATAAATACATCCTCCATTATTAGGATATCTTCACCATCAATAGATCATACTTGATCTTCAAATTTACAAATAATTTCATTAATGGGACCTACTAGGAGATGATTTATTCAATATGTAAGTGATTATGTTTCCCCTATAATGACAAGAGATTCAACATCAACATCCTGAATAATAGTCACCTTGCATGGAAATAATGTTTTTAATTATAATTTTAAATTCAATATATACCAAGGATAATATCATACTAATCCATATATTTGATAACCAAATTTACAAATAGGTTATGGCCATGAATTATAATTGGAACATACTAACACATCTTTATTATAATTAGACTCTAACTATGTGCCTTAAATTACTTCTCCCTTACTTCACTTTTAGGGAATACTTTATTTCTTCTAGAAAATATGGATTATATAAAAGATAGTGAAATCCACAATCCAACAAAACATTTTTCAACATTGAAGAAACTATAAAAGTACCTACCACTATATAATTAGAATCTTCAAATTTAGCAATAATAATCACATAATCATAGAGTTTATCCCAATTCTTTATTTTTCGAAAATTTTCAGGGTGTTTTGATCATTAGTTCTCATAATTATTTTTCTCCACAAACTTAATTCATTGATCCTCAAAATCATATTGCATACCCTATCAATATTTAGATTGATTGACTTTTAATCCACATGTGTTATAGGATCTTATTCCATTCATACATTCCCCAGGGTGATTCTTCCCTTAGTTATCATATGTTAGATGTCCCATCCTTCATTTATTCCCCTATACCTCAATGTTCTTCTCATGCTTCCTAGTTTAACTTAGATTCTTATTATTTCCCTTCAATGCATACCTCATGGAGAAATACATTTCTATATTAATTTTGATTGATACTATATCATCATACTATGAAAAGGTATGAGATACCCATGCCCTTTAAATTATAATCCATAACCCATAACATAAATGACCAATATTTCATTCCAGAATATGAAAATAGTATGAAATATTCATAGTTAACCTTATAAAGGAATCCTCATATTATGAAATATTTACCTCCTCCTTCTGTCTCCGATTGAGGAATCTCCTATCAATTTCTACTAACTATTCAATATAGATGTATTTTTCATATAATAACTCTTTAAAATTTAATAATTACATGTACATGATCTCCACTAAATCATTAGTTTTTTGAAATATAAATTATAATTGATCTTCATCCACCTTCATACGATAGACAAAAATTATGGATTTTTCTTTTTTGTTACAATTGTAATTCAGAAAAATTTATCTAGGTTCTTGATCCATTATTCATTTACCAATTAATTAGTAGATCCACTAAATACTAGAGGTTTTTATCACATGATACTTTCCAACATAATTACACCATGTTATAGATCATTATTTAATTTTATAGGAGAATTATTTTTTCTCATAACATGGGAAAACTACCCAAATTTGGTTATATAAATATTAACATCAACACTAACTTCATTATCTTATTTTGGGGGAATTTCCCTGAATTGACTATGGCTGTTAATATAGTTAAAATCCCAATTGTTAGTCTACATCCTTCAATAATAGAATTCCAAAAATTTTCTCATATCATTGAATTGTAAAATACAATTCATATTACATTATCAAGATTCTTCACTAGAAATCATTTAGTATTTTAAAATAACATTTTCAATATTAATTTGTTTCTAAAAAATATATTCCCCAAGGACCTACTAAACATTCAATAATATAAACAATAACTTCTTGGACTCCGGAAATGTAGATATAATTGTTATATACTATTATTAATAATGAATAAGTGCATTATAATTAAATAGAATAGTTTTGCATCCTTGGAAAACTAGATATAGACATACATTACACTTAGAAAAATAAGATACTACATGATCACATTGTGTAAACATTATTATCCATTCTATAATATCACAAAGAATTATTTATATTTACTTATCTATATTTCTTAGTGATAGTAAAATAAATAAGGTTGAGATTAGATAGTCATTATAAAGTATAATACAATATAGGCCTCTAAAAACATAATATGGAATTAATGATATGGAATGAATAATTGTACAATAAGAATCCATAATCAATAGAAACTGAGAACATTGTATGTCCATGATATTAATTGAAAAAATTGTTAAAAATAAATCATTTATCTCATAAAAATAAATGGATTATGTTTGGACATTAAAACATGGTTTCAATTCCATGTCTAAAGACTCTTATCCTATGATGGGAAGAGTAATATACCAAAATCCAACTAGTTTTTTCAAATGAGACATGTCGACAAATCAATGTGATATATAATTTCATTCCCCACCCATCACCTGATTACATATAATTCTTTCTAATTAGAGTCACCAGGGCCTTTCATAACATTACATTAGTAAAATATTATAGAAAAAAACATAGATCTCAAAATATTTAGAAATATATAAATAAAATACATTACTATTCAAAATAATAATTCATATCATCAAGAGAACACCCATTAGAAAATATGGGATCTATAGGGTTTGATCAATTTAATTGGTGGTACCCTTAAAAATAAAATTTAGTGTCAAGGGAAACTTCAATGTGCTACGTTATCCAGGTAATATAATACCCTTATCAAATAAATTTAGTGTCATGGGAAACATTAAATAAATGATAGTGACAGTTTCATGAACCTCTGTTTTCTTACTGACTTAGTTTGTTCCATGTTTTTACACTATCTCTCATCATCTCTCTTGCATGTGTAGTTTTTTTCTATTAAATTTTTTGAACCAAGGGTTGTAATCCATGGTTCTCACTATTTCTCATATAGTATTTGGGTGTATTTGTTTTTATTAGTTGGAGACTATTTATATTATAAGAAAATGCCTTCATCGTGGATTGTTATGAAGGTGTGGATATTACAAAGAAAACCCCTTGGCATATCTAACCAACTGTTTCTTATTAAGACCAATCATTGTGGATCTGGGTGACGAGGGAGTCAATTATAATCAATTTTTTTGTTGATTACACCTTGGTGCATATGTCTGATTATGACATCCACCTTCCAGTATCTAGACATGGATCTTTTTTTGGGAATTATAAATACCTTATCATTACCAAAATATAAGATAGGATTTACACAATAAAATGGAGACACTAGAATAAAATGAATATGATATAGGGATAAAAATATAAACACATAAACCCCATAAATAACTTGATTAATATGAAAAAAATTCATCAATGGTAATGTTTTCACCACATAAAATACAATAGGTTGTGACTATAACATGAGTCCCAATGAATGGAAATTGAGTTAGAAAACCCCCACATAAGGATTTATCGGTAATTAAATCATAAAATAATTAAATATTAATATTAAAAATGATAACTAATTACCTTGAATAATAAAATTTATTTATACAAAACCACAAATAGGAAGTATATACACCAAAAAAATTAAATTGGAGTGAAATATAAAACATGTATGAAATAAATGAACGTGGAAGGAAAATATTTACCACTTATCTTAGACTAGAAAAACGTACATTAACCTCTTGTAACATAATCATAGTTATCATAATTAGCAGATTTAGAACCTTCATAATATCTATGTTATTACATACTCTCTATGAATAACCATTTTCTACATGAATTCATCATATCTTCCATATAAGTGTTTTTACTTTTGATCCTTTATACTGTTTTCAAAAATATCTATGTCAGTATTCGTTATTCAGAAAAATTTCATTCTTAATTACCTATTAATTTCACTATTTGTGATAATTCATAATAGTTTATTATTTTTAAAGTATTTTTATCATGGGTGGTTTAGGTCTTATCCTTAATGATTAAATTGAAAAGATGAATATTTTAGTTATTTTTGAAGAACATATAGTGTTTTCATAATTGATGAAACAGATATATTTTTTTATTAGTAGAACAAAAAAATATCATTTATCAATTTATATTATATTATAGAAGTAATAATATTCATAAAATTGTTGATGGAATAAATTCAAAAGAAACATGTAGGTTGTTAAAATGACCAAAACATGGAAATATCCTAATATAATGAATGATAATGAGGTGGTTTTATAGTAATATAATTATAAAAAATAAAAAATGGTAATATTTCTTTTGTCTTAGGGAGATATTCTATAATTGAAAGTATTTTGAAGAATATATAATTTATTTTGAAAATACTACTCAGTTTAAATAAAATATTATCCCCGTAATATACTTATTTTAAATGATTAGAAAATGATCATTTTTTAATCACATAATTAATATGTTATCAAATACAATAAAATTCATAATGATTTAATAAACAAAATATTTATCCTTTAATCCCATCCTTATATCGATCATTGTATGTCAGTAAAGGAAATGAAAAAAGTATCGATGCAGAGGTGGTAGTTCGTACAACGCACATACCACATTTTTTTTCTTATTGGATGGGGTCTGTTAATAAAGATTTTATAATACCACGAATATAGAAACATGTTATTATATAAATGATACAAATATCAATACCTTATTGTCTCTAAAATAAATTTGAATGCATATAACTAGGAGGAAATACTAATTAGTTTGTCATACTAACATATTTGACTTTAATATGTTCCTTGGAACTATCATTAGAAATGAAATAGTTATAATAAATAATGTTGAATAGAAGTATAAGTGAGTGTAAGTTTAGTCTATCATATGAAAAAATGATAGAGTATTGACAAGTAACTGAATATTTACAAGTTTCATGGAGGGGTGGTGGGAGGTCCCTTTTATAAGTAGTGAAAATGAGTTTAAAAATTTATTTACTATATGAAAATGATAATTATTACAATATTATTATTATGAATTCATAATATGTTACATTATTCATTTAATATTAAAAATAAATGGTTATAGAATATTTAACATCATTCAGTGAACATCTCGTGGAACCATTCTTAATATGAGTCCATTTTGAAAACATTTTTAACTGTATATATTTTTTGTTAAAAAAATAATAGAGATCATACACTTCTTAAATTTTATATGGAATGAACCTATTTTATTTCACCATTGAAAATATTCAATATAGTACCTATGTAATTGAGAAATTTAGTGGATAGCCTCGAGTTAAAGACTTGAGGGAAAACTGTATAGTAAATGAATAAAATGGTCTAATAGATAGTCCCGAGAAGTTGAACTAAATATGAATAATGATCCTATAATGTGGTTTAATAATCTTAATTTGATTATCTTGGATGTTAGGAACACCAAAAAAATGATTGAATAATAATGTTAAGGGTTTTTTCAAAAAAAATTAATAAGATATGATTCATATTCACCACATGAATCATTTTACAGTGTATATACTGTACATGAATTTATTCCATTTTCCATTAATTTCATTATATATAGTCTATTAAAAATACCCTCTAATATTCTAACACTCATGTATTCTAAATACAAAATATCATGATGTATTGATTTTTTTGTTTAACTAAATCCCTATTTTGTTGATCTATGATGATTTATCCTAATATTCCTAGTTATATTCATAGTTTGGTCTACCCTAGATTTTATATTGTAAATTTTCCTTATATCGTGGTAAAATTACATATTTTTATTAAAATAATCCACCTATATGAATTTTTCCTATAAAAGTAACACATTTTATAGAATAATTGAAATTCTCATTAATGACTATTTTTGGCCATGTCAATGTTTTCTTTTCTTTTCCATCCTTTGCACTTCAATTTGGGAAAAATATATTTTAAAAATTTTGGTTCTCACATTTCTCCATATCCAATTTCAAAATAATGTTATATTATCCTTATTAATGATGTGGGTTCCATCAAAGGTAATTTATAACCTAAAAAAGGGATCCTTTGAACAATACTCATTAGTATTGGGTCAAAATATTCTCATCTTATTTCTTCCATTTCCTTATCATGTTATTTTTTATTTATTACATATTCATTATATATAATACATAAATATATTTTTATTTTACTAAACCATTAATTTTTTGTGATAATTCTTTTTTTATGTTCCCTTGAAATTTCAACTTTTTTTAATCCTCACAAAAGAGAACTTTTTGATTTCTTATTTCATTATAAGTTTCACCCCTCTAAAATTTTTATAATAATTAATATTTTCAAGAGATCATTAATAGTTTATATGGAACCCTCATAATTCAATTTAGGTATAAAGGAAAATTATATTCCCTTTACTTCCTCAAAATATCATATTCCCGTTTTGAAAAGAGTCACCTACATGATTTTTTTATTTTTCCTCTTCATTGATACATATCATGGTTTTTTATCATTGAACTCAAAATTTCAGAATGATTATTTATTTTTAAAATATGATGATAAAATAAATTAATTAATTTTCACTTGGTATTTCCTTTGATATATCATATTGTTATCCTTTGAGAAAAGAATATAAAAACAAATTTATTCTCAGAGGCATTTTCAGAATTATAATTTAAGAATATATTCATTCAATCATGTTGAACACATATACATCTAAATATTATGATATAAAATATGTGATGTGTGTTACAAAGATTATATATCCTTTCATTGAATTGGGTGATGTTTTCATCTCATGAGATACCAAGTACGGTGCACAACTGGTTAGCCTAAGAACACTACATTATGTGAATGGCGGGACCCTTTACACTAGGATTCACTACTAGAAAAGGGGGCATTGAAGCCCCCCAGAATCGGGCGACCGCCAATGGCGGTCACTGGCCTTGATAAAAAACCCCCAGCCTTTTTGCGCCCCCCCCCCCCCGCGCCCCCCTCTCGATCGAACCCCCCCCCCACCCCCACCCCCACCTCCCCTGTCGCCCCTCCCCCCGACGCCGCCCTCCCCCCCGCCGCCCGGCCTCCCCCGCTCCCCCCCCGTCGCCGCCCCCCCGACGCCGCCCTCCCCCCCCCCCCCCCCCCCCGTCGCCGTCCTCCCCCCCCCGCCTCCCGGCCTCCCCTGCCGCCCGGACTCCCCCGCCGCTCGGCCTCCCCCACCGCACGCCCTCCGCACTCCGGCCTCCGCCATCCGCCCTCCAGCCTCCGCCATTTGCCCTCCACCCTCCGGACTCAGCCTTCCCCGCACCCTGGACGACTCCGGCACCCCGGACAGCCCCCCCCCCCCCCCCCCCCCCCCCGCACCCCGGACCGCTCCTCGCACCCCGGACGCCCCCCCCCCCCCACCCCTCAAACAGCCCCCCCCCCCCCCCCCCCCGACCCCGGACAACCCCCCCCCCCCCTCGCTGCCCGTCCCTCGTCCCCTCACCGCCTCCTCTCCTCCAGCTCCCTACCGCCGCCGCCGCCCATCCCCTCCCTTGCTGCACCGCCTTTGGCTCTGGATCCCCTTCGCTGCCTCCTCTCTCTCGCTGCACCACCTTCGGCTCCCCTCCCTTTCAGGTTTGTAGCTCAATCAGGTAACATGGGCTTTTAGTTACACTATTATTTTATCAATGGTTCATAAACAAATGATTAATATTTATTTTAAATATAGTTGATTTGAAAAATATAAATGTAATAAGTATTGTGTAAATGTTTGTTATACAGATATAATTATGGATAAGAGTTGGATTGATCTTCCAAGTCGAATGTCTAGAGAATATTTCAATGGAATTATGTAGTTTATTGACTTCACGAGAGGATTTGAAAGTGACTATATTAGTTGTCCATGTAGAAAATGTGATAACAGATATCAATTCATGCAAGATACTGTGAGGGAGCACCTTTTCTTTAATGGATTTCTAAAAAATTATAAGAGTTGGACTCGTCATGGAGAACAATATGTTCGTTGTCAAAATACAGATGCAGCTCAGATGGATGTTGATGCAAGGATGACTGATCCAATGCATGAAATTCTTACTGAAATGGTACGTGGGTTTGATCCTGAAGGCATTGACATCCAGAATCTTGAGACCGGTGAGATAAATCTTCACTTTGGTGCAGATCGTGATTCGAGGAGGTTTTATGAAGCACTTGATGATGCAAAAACAGAATTATATCCTGGATGTACTTCTTACAATAAACTGTCATTTATAGTGGAGTTGTTGCATTTGAAGACTTTGAATAATTGGTCAGACACATCATTCGACATTCTTTTGGTTTTATTGAAAAAAGTTCTTCTTGTCAATGCTAAGATTCCTGAGTCATATTACTATGCTCGTAAGTTGACAGAGAACTTAGGTTTTACATATGAGACCATAGATGCATGTGCAAAGAACTGTATGTTGTTTAGAAAAGAAACTGCCCATTTGGATATTTGTACGGTTTGTGGTGCTTCCAGGTGGAAAGAGAACAGGGGAAATAATACTCCTCAAAGTCAGATTGCGATATAGGGGAAACTGATTGCCGTAAAGCAAATGTGTTCCTTTTCCCTTAAACTGAGGTTGAAAAGATTTTTTATGTCATCTAAAGTTTCTATTTTAATGAGATGGCATGCAGAAAGAGTTCATGAAAGTGATATGTTAACCCACCCGGAAGACTCTCATGCATGGAAGGATTTTGATAAGAGACATCCCGACTTTGCTAAAGATGTTCGTAATGTCCGATTGGGATTGGTAGCAGGTGGTTTCAATACATTCAAGTCTATCGTTGGTGCAACTCATAGCACATGGCCCATGGTGTTGGTTCCATATAATCTTCCTCCGTGGCTTTGTATGACGCAACAATTTATATTACTTTCCACTCTTATTGATGGACCTAAAAGTCCAGGGGATAAGATTGATGTTTACCTTCAGCCATTGATTGATGAGTTGAATGAATTTTGGGGTGATGGTGTCATGACTTATGACTGCGATACGAATGAAATGTTCAAACTGCATGCTGCTTTATTGTGGACAATCAATGACTTCCCAGCTTATGCAAATTTATCAGGCTGGAGTACGAAAGGGGAATTTTTTGCCCTTGTTGCAATAAAAGTAAAAAATCGGTATGGCTTAAACATTCTAAAAAATGGGCATACATGGGTCACATGCGTTTTCTCCCTCCTCAGCACAGATTCAGAAAGGACAGAGTGGCATTTGATGGTTCTAGAGAGTTCATCCCAGCACCAAAGATCATGAAAGGAGTTGAAATGTTATCGCAGACTGAGGAAGAAAACATCCGCACAGTATATGAAATTCAGGATTTGGTGGCTCCTCCAGTACGTAATATTTGTGCTGCGGGTAGGCAGCGTAGTCACAATTGGAAAAAGAAAAGTATTTTTTATAGTCTTCTGTATTGGAAAACTAACATGTTGAGGCATAATTTGGATGTCATGCACATTGAAAAAAATGTTTGTGATAACATATTGTGGACCATTTTAGGTGTCAGTGGAAAATCAAAGGACCATGTTAATGCACGCCATGATTTGGAAGAAATGGGTTTAAGGAAACAGTTGCATTTACAATTAGCTGAGGGAAACAAGGCATATATGCCTGCTGCACAATATACGATGACTACAGAGGAGAAAGAGACATTTAATTCCATTTTGAAGATGGTCAAGGTGCCTGATGGTTATTCTTCTAATATTTCAATGTGTGTGAATCTGACGAGCAAGACATTGCAAGGGTTGAAAAGTCATGACAATCACATATTACTTCAGCAGTTGATTCCAATCGCAATTTGTGATTGTTTGTCCCCCAATGTTGTTCAGCCCTTGATTGAGATGAGTAATTTTTTTAGACAGCTTTGTTTAAGAAATCAACGAATGGGTGATTTAAAAAGTTTGCAGGACCGAATTGTACTTACGCTTTGTCACTTTGAGAAACTTTTCCCCCCCTCATTTTTCAATGTTATGGTCCACTTGAAAGTGCTCCTAACTGATGAAGTAATGGTTGCTGGTCCAGTGCAATTCAGGTGGATGTATCCTATTGAATGGTATTTGAGTACATTGAAAATATTTGTACGCAATAGAGCTCGTCCAGAGGAATCAATATCCAATGGTTATTTGATGGATGAGTGTACTACCTTTTATGAATAATATCTTACGGATGTTGAAACAAAATTAAATAAGCCCCCTTGGATCCATGATGGTCCAGTTGGAGAAGGAACAACATTTGATATGGACAACATCGAGTGGATATAGGCACATTGATATATCTTGTTCAATAATCCATCAGTTGCACCATTAATGTAGTAAGTATCTTATCAATGGCCTTGTATAAATTTTACATGTTTTGTTTGCATAAGATGATCTTTTAAACATCGCGTTATCATTTGCAGGAAACACATTAATGAGATAAAAGAAGAGATGCATCGTGCGACTAAGTTGCAAATTCAACAATCTCATTATGCGTCATTTCATGATTGGTTCAAGGACTATGTATGTATAAATTGATTTTCATTATGAGTGAAGTATTATACTAATTCTTTCTGCACATATCAGTATTTATTTTTATAAATTATGTAGGTTCGTAAGTTGAGGGAGTT
>CAUJRU010004139.1:0-22645 GCA_963277665.1 Viscum album | reverse complement strand
TACACCGATGGAATAAATAAATCAGAGATACTTCTTTTAAATTCCATATCTAAGAAAATTTCCTGATAAATTGTAAGAATTCACATTCCTGCGACACCTCAAAGTAGTCATTACTTCCCATAATAATAGAAGATAACATATCTACTTAATATGATTCATTGAATCAATCCTAAAAATATTTTAATCCTTTTAAAACATGCTTTAAATTGATATGATATTCTATAAAGACCATTCCCTGAAACATTGATAAAATCATTAATTCAAATATCAGGTGATGAATAGTCAAACATAAGGTTTATTCACCAAATGAAAAAAATAAAAAATGTAGGGTTAAACTACGTATTGTTAATTCTCAGAACGTAAGGTTGAAAATGTATGGTTGATCACAAAAGTAAGGTGGATGATCCATATATTTTCTTCTCAAATGTAAAGATCCATACTTATGTAGGGGTCTTTAACAATACTTTTTCTCTTTTTCAAATGTAATGTTTCATACAAATGTTAGTTTCTTTATCCATGCATTTCTATCAACGTATGTTTAATTAACCATACATGTTAATCATTAAACAAAACTTTTAATACAAATGTTGGGTTTGTTCTTTATGTTATGTTCTTGAATGTTTGGTATGAATAGTGTTTTTTGAACTTGATTAAGATCATTTCGAACACTTCGAAGAATATTCCACGTGAATAATAAGATTTAATATAATTACAAAATAAGGAAAAAAATTAATATTAATTTCCTGAATTAGACTTAAATTAAAATCCTTACAAAAACAAACAACGGTGTTTGTGAGAATCGAAATCAAAAAGATTTATTGAGTATTGTTGAGACAATACATTCCCAACAATAAAAACCTAAAAATAGTATGATATAACTTCAAAAAATTAAACATGCAAAATATCTGAAGACTGGAGTAGAAGAGAGAACCTTGTATTCAACTACAAAACGTATTGTCTTAATAATTAAAAGGATAATTTTTGATGAATATCACTTGTAGTAGAAAATTTATTCTTACTAACTTCAATAGAATACTCTAGAAAATGGATCCTTGATCATATCAAGAGGATACTCAAACATTCAAAGGTTTGTTAACTCTTTCTCACAGAGATAAATGAGGATTGGGGGATGATATTTTTCTCACCATTTCATGAAAAATATTATTATATCATTATTAGAAATATTCACCACACCCAAATAATATAGCCCATACTCTTTTATAAGAAAAACCCACGGATCCTCATTTGTAACTCATCATATATGTCACTTTAAATTAAGTGTAATTCCTTAAAGTTATTTAAAAGAATAAATGTAAATATTTAGATGAACCAACATTTTGAACTAAACTAATGAAACCCATTTATGATATAAATATTTAGTCATTGAAGTGAATTCAACCTATTATACATGTATCTCATATATAACTAATATAATTTATACCATTCATATATTAAATTCATAAATATATCATCACATTAAATATATCAAAGAGAATAAACATGAATCATATGCATGTATTAAATGTACCCTTTTTTATAATACTATAATATATATATATATACTTCATGCATCGGATTCATGTGTTCATGTGTTGCATGCATGTACCTTTTAGTACACATCCAACACCATCCAAAATAGGTTGTACAATTTTTGTATGGTGTACATCCAATGCATAGTAACTACGAACCTCTAAAATTTCCTCTAATTTTCCATTAATAAGGATAAAATATCTAAAAAATGAATGATAAATCAAAATAGAAAAAAAAATATGTACTCCCTAAATCCCATGGAAATTCAAGGCTCGCAATGATAAGTGTCGGGCAGACACGTACTTGTAACAACCCTATTGACTTATGAAGATATGAGCATCTAACTACCATAACCACCAAAATATCATAAAAACACCATGATATTCTATCATTTTTTAACAAACCTACTTGAATACCTTGTTTTGTAACCCGATTTATCTTTCTAAAATGTCCAAGTGTGTTCCTAATTGTTATATGTTGGTAGAAAGTGTTGTGGAAGTAAACTCACATAATTGGTAATGATTTCAATTAATAAATTAAAATAATAAAAATTATATTTCAACTAAAATCCCCTTGGGACCTTACCATTTATTTTTAATCCATACATCCAAAATTAATTTTCTTGAAATAAAAACAAAACAAAACATTGAATAACATGAAATTTTCACTCAATATCCATCAAGAACCATTAAAATAAATATAAACCATAATCAATAAGATGATTCAATATCCAAACAAATCATAAAAAATATTTTAATGATTAATTATAAATGAGAAAATAAATTAATAGAATCCAGTATGGATAAGTATTTGAGGATAAACAAAATATATATCCTAAAATATGACCAAAATTATCGATTTAAAATACATGTATCTATTTGAAAATCTATAATATCCCACTTTTTATCACCTTTATTTCAGGTAAAAATATCTAAAGAACCTGATATATCAATTTGGTATGTACTCTTTACTTGCATCAGATTAGACCAAATCTATTTACACTGGGATTGTGTATATAGGGTGTGAATAAACATTTCGAGTTGGATTTTTTCATATACATTATGTCTAACCTTTGTAGATTAATGTATCTCATTCTAGTTCTAACTAAAACTATAAAGAAACCATTTAACATTATAATAAAAAAATAAATAATTAACCAATATTAAAATTTACAAAATGTAAAATAGTTTTATATAATTGCCAAAATATTCTCGAATATAAATAAAGGTATATGTAACAAAAAAATTATTAATATATCTCATGTATATACATTAATAAGAGTACCTACTAGAATAGATCATGGAAAATTAGGTTCCCTATACTAATCAAATCCATAACCATATCTATGTTCAACTATATATAGGCCACTATCCAAAGTGGTTTCTTATGCTAGTAGGTGTAATCACTAACTAATGTATAATCCTACACCAATAATCATTCTCAAATAGAATTAACTAGAGTACCATAATAAGTATTCTACAACATATATATTGTAATTATGACAATGAAGGCATTGCCTTTGTTGTGTGGCATCAAAACCCAACATAGGTACTTCTCTAAGAAACAATCCTACATACTCAAGGTATTCCCATAAATGTTTATCCCAAATAAACAGATATAAATAACCAAAAAACAATAATTATCGCCTTTTAAAATATCGAATATTCCTCAATGACGTAAAATACTTTCAAAAAAAATTGGCACCTGTGTAAATAATCCCATCACATTTTATAAGACACTCTAAGTAAAAAAAACACCAGTTTAACAATATAAGAAATTTATAAAATCTCATTAATAATTCTTCATAAATAATAACAAATCATTTTTTGAAAACATATCAAATTCAGTCATTTAAAATCAAAGTTCACATTACCACAGAAACATTATGTGCATAAATAAACTAAGTTCCTTATTTATATACATTAATAAATATATCCACCATATCAAAAAACCAAAACAATATAAAATAATCATATACCTTCCAAAATGATCCTCTTCAAAAGAATTTCTCTACTTTGATGTTTTCTTCATCATGAGATGTGCATCTCCATAGTATCATTTTTGGATTCAATTCCCTATTGGATGTCAAAAATTATACCAGCCCCTCATCCACCATAAGATGTGGGTTTTACTAAGAAGTCTTTATTAGCTCTTGTTGATCCTATAAATGGTATCCCTCATTAAGATATTCCAAATATACTCTTTGATGTTTCTAAAAAAATTAGGCTAAGGGTATTGAATTTTATCACTAGTGAGTTTCTTCTTTATTTTATTTATTAAGAATTCGTTGAGGCCCAATCACTCTTCAGTTTATCCCAAGTATCATGATTTTTTAATCACATACCTTAAATTATATAATTTTATAAAATAATAAATAATAAATATAATTTTAAGGATAATGTAGAGGCTTGGTTATTGGATCACTATTATTTCCTTTTTCTCTTCTCAAATAAAGATGATCTTCTGAACACTTGGTCCAAAGGATTTGATGTTGTGGATTCATTTTTGTTATACCTATTTAGATGTTTTGTTGAATTATTTATAAATTGAGACTCCCTTCTTCCATAGTGTGTTTCAGGCTTCCTGAATTGAATATATCATTCTAAAACTTATCCTAGATCTATATTCTTTCTTATGTATTCATAATGACTAGTCAAAACCCCTATTGGAGGTTATATGGATTTAAATTGAAGGTGATTACCAATTTATATATTCCATTGAGTTTTAGTTAAGGTTTAACTATTTATCTATATTTTTTTAGTATAGCCATGTATCATAATATTGTGAGTGTAATTCTATTTTTTGAGTAGAAAACCTTGACCAAACTCTCAACTAGTCTTGAATCAACATTTTGATTTATTCTTAATGAAATATAATCCATTAAATAGGTCATTATAAACTATATAATTATAGTTTATATCCAATTGAAACCCCCCATATTAACTATTGAATAAGGGATATCATGTGAAACTAGAAAGGGATTCAGTAGAAGGGAGATTTTATTATGAAACTGAGACACCAATGTACCCAAGAACAGGTGAGAAGAAATCTGGAAGTGAGAAATAGAATTATCAAGCTATAATAATACTCTAATCCAATGGTAAGAAAAGACTAGTTTGATTTATATACCAGATGAGGAAATAAGTATTGTTTAATACTTTCACTCTGTGTTGGGCTTGTAAACAGGTGGATGATTATGGTTTCTGTGATAGGTGGATCTTTATTTAAATTGAATAAGAGAGTTGTTCTAATTGATATAAATACATATTTATGTTTTGTGAAATAATGTAATCATTTTATTATGTTTATTATCTCATATGTGAGAACTAGGGAAAAAAGGTATTTGGAATGGTGTAAATATTGTCATTGATATTTATCATACACTACTACAAAAACGGGAAATAACAGCGCTAAAATCGGGCTTTAACAGCGCTAGAAAAGCGCTGTAAAGCTCAGCGCTGATAAAGGAGGGGTCCTTTAACAGCGCTTTTTTTAGCGCTGTTAAATGTCACCTTTAACAGCGCTAAAAAAGCGCTGTTAAATGTCACCTTTAATGGCGCTAAAAAAGCGCTGTTAAAGGATACCTTTAATGGCGCTAAAAAAGCGCTGTTATATGTTTCCTTTAACAGCGCTTTTTTAGCGCTGTTAAATATCTCCTTTAACAGCGCTTTTTTAGCGCTGTTAAAGGCGACATTTAACAGCGCTAAAAAAGCGCTGTTAAATCCCTGCCTGCTGCTAATAAAAAACCTGCACTATTACAGCCAGCCGAGCAGACCTGCACAAAAACCAGTATATCAACCACAGACCTGCACAAAAACCAGTATATCAACCACAAGCATGTCATCAACCGATCACAACCCAACCAAACAGTGTTCTTACCATGAGTTAGATACCATCTACCCAGAAAGCAAAACTACCTCATTACATAGTATCACAAAATATTCCTACACAACTCAGAAGATAAATACTAGAACATTCCACTATGCATTGTTTCTCCTTGGATTGCCACTTGGTTTTGACAAATCGTGCAGAGCCCGTGCTCCTTGAATCATTCTGCAATACATAAAAAGGATATCCTAACTCTCCCAACCATCACCCTTAGTAATTATGTATATTAATACAAAAAAGGTAACATATCATAAATTGGGGTACTGTAATGAGACATCAAGATTAACATTCTATATATAGGATCAATGTCTGGTAGGATTGGTTGCGTTGATACATGACTCTACCTGGACCTCAAAAATAGATATATGATCTCACTCCAGGACTTTCAGAGAGACTCCAACTATGTCTAGGACGTCCTGCTGAAGCGATCGTACTACCGTAAGTCGGAAAAGATACCAAAACCATCCTAGGAAGGATCATGGGAGCCAACCCTAATGAAATATGTCCTTGATATAGTGTTCAAAGAGATCAATCATGGTACATAAAATTATGTGTCATTTAAAGGGTCACATGCCTTGTCGCTTTACCCTGGGTAACTCCAATGTTCAGCTGCCTGTGTGAATATACATGTCATATCAATAGGAAATTACATGGCATGTTAAAAAACATATACGTGTTACCCTTTGATCTTGTGTCCTCTTATGCACCCTTGCCCTATGTTAGTACATGACGTCGATCTCGTGTGATTCTTCCTGTGTATCTGTACAAGGGATAAACTGCGTAGCTGGCTCATTAAAGACGTGTAGTGGGATATATTCCATGTAGGAAAGCCATGTAATCCACCCCAGGTTTGACTCGTACACGTCACATATGACCCATGGATCATTGTACTAAAGTGTTAACACAATCCTAAGGCGTTTGGTCGGTTTCCCGTATGTCAGTTGTTGATTTCACTTAAAAATAAATCCATTTTGAACAAAATAGAGGCACTTTGAGTGGTGTCGGCCACACCGGGCCTCGGATTGAGTCGGGGTTGACTCTTACACGTCAAATTTGACCCATGGATCATTGTCCTTAAGTTTCAACAGAATCCAAATGCGTTTGGTCGGTTTGCCGCATGTCAGTTGTTGATTTCACTTAAAAATAAGTCCATTTTGAACAAAAGAGAGGCACTGTGAGTGGTGTCGGCCACACCGTGCCTCAGATTGATGCGGTGTTGAATCGTACACGTCACACATGAGTCATTGATTGTTGTGAAAAAGTATCAACGCAATCAGAAGCCGTTAGATCGGTTTGGCGTATGTACGTAAAATATTGTCCATTTTAAACTAAATACATACACTTGGAGTGATACCGGTCACACCGCGCCTCTGATTGAGGCGGGGTTGAATCTTACACGTCACATTTGACCCATGGATAGTTGTCCTTAAGTTTCAATAGAATCCCAATGTGTTTGGTCGGTTTGCCGTATGTCAGTTGTTGATTTCACTTAAAATTAAGTCCATTTTTAACAAAACAGTGACACTGTGAGTGGTGTCGGCCACACCGGGCCTCGGATTGATGCGGTGTTGAATCGTACACGTCACACATGAGTCATTGATCATTGTGAAAAAGTATCAATGCAATCAGAAGCCGTTAGATCAGTTTGGCGTATGTACATAAAATATTGTCCATTTTAAACTAAATACATACACTTGGAGTGATACCGGTCACACCGCGTCTCGGATTGAGGCGGGGTTGAGTCGTACACGTCACATATAACCCATGAATCGTTGTCCTAAAGTGTCAACACAATCCGAAGGCGTTTGGTCGGTTTCCCGTATGTCAGTTGTTGATTTCTCACTTAAAAATAAGTCCATTTTGAACAAAACAGAGGCACTTGGAGTTGTGTCAGCCACAACAGGCCTCAGATTGAGGCGGGGTTGACTCGTACACGTCACATTTGAAGGTGAGTATGCATACACGATAGTTGACCTTCTTAGAGAAGGGTTTATGGAAGAGTATAAAAGACATGAAGCAATGAAGATCATTAGAGTGTTGGAGCAAATGTGGTTGCTACAAACAATGTGGAAATCGGCTTGTGCAAAGCGACCTAAGTTACAACTTGCAAGTATTCTACTCTATTTTTTTCTGGAAGGTTTCAGTTTAAATGCATTTTGGAATGATCATTGCTAGCCATGGTCTTTTAGGTTTTTTTGACAGCCGAGGGGAAAGGGTGGGGTCTGAAGACATTGTAGGATATGTCGAAGGGTGATTTTGTGTGTGAATATGTTGGAGAAATGTTAACTCCCGCAGTTCTGAAAAGAGTCACTATTTGAAAGAAAGTCACAAGTTTAGATACATCTCAAGATGGTCAGTTTAAAGACATTTTGAGGGACACTACTAAAGACATGCTCAGATATGCACTCATCCCCCACTTTTAGATCGTTGTCTACTACAATGATCTTCCAAACAAGATATGCATTAGAACGCTCATGATACATAGAGAAATTCACTGGCCACCTTCGAGAATGATCTGAAGCACAAACCATGACAGCATTATGTTTTTAACTTCAGCACCTCAATTGAGAATGTGACACCTTTCAGGACTTGGCGCCATTGTATGTCGTTTCGTCCACTGAATGGGTCTATCCTTTTATTTAATTTTTTTAACTTCAGTCAAATATTCTAGAAAGATGTCGCGGCAGATCCTTCACCATTTTGTTTTGCTGAACATCTCATTACATTGTTAAAAAAAAGCAGGGTGTCTTGCATGGGCAATACGTTCGTGTATTGAAGATGATGCACTCCCATTTTAATGGACTAGGTTTACTCCCTAATCTCATACATAACATCTCATGAGAAAATAGATTTAACCAATGAATTGGAGTCCTATCTGGGTACAACCATCATACGATTTTCATGATTATGTGTTCCACAATAATTAAATCAATCATTAGGCTTAAACAAAATAATTAACCATGTGGGTTCGAATAAATGGGAGTGCATCATCTTCAATACAAGAACGTATTGCCCATGCAAGACACCCTGCTTTTTTTTAACAATGTAATGAGATGTTCAGCAAAACAAAATGGTGAAGGATCTGCCGCGACATCTTTCTAGAATATTTGACTGAAGTTAAAAAAATTAAATAAAAGGATAGACCCATTCAGTGGACGAAACGACATACAATGGCGCCAAGTCCTGAAAGGTGTCACATTCTCAATTGAGGTGCTGAAGTTAAAAACATAATGCTGTCATGGTTTGTGCTTCAGATCATTCTCGAAGGTGGCCAGTGAATTTCTCTATGTATCATGAGTCATTGATTGTTGTGAAAAAGTATCAATGCAATCAGAAGCCGTTAGATCGGTTTGGCGTATGTACGTAAAATATTGTCCATTTTAAACTAAATACATACACTTGGAGTGATACCGGTCACACCGCGCCTCTGATTGAGGCGGGGTTGAATCTTACACGTCACATTTGACCCATGGATAGTTGTCCTTAAGTTTCAATAGAATCCCAATGTGTTTGGTCGGTTTGCCGTATGTCAGTTGTTGATTTCACTTAAAATTAAGTCCATTTTTAACAAAACAGTGACACTGTGAGTGGTGTCGGCCACACCGGGCCTCGGATTGATGCGGTGTTGAATCGTACACGTCACACAGGAGTCATTGATCATTGTGAAAAAGTATCAATGCAATCAGAAGCCGTTAGATCAGTTTGGCGTATGTACGTAAAATATTGTCCATTTTAAACTAAATACATACACTTGGAGTGATACCAGTCACACACAAAATCACCCTTCGACATATCCTACAATGTCTTCAGACCCCACCCTTTCCCCTCGGCTGTCAAAATCACCCTTCGACTATCTGGTTATGATTTTTGACAGCCGAGGGGAAAGGGTGGGGTCTCAATCCGAGGCGCGGTGTGACCGGTATCACTCCAAGTGTATGTATTTAGTTTAAAATGGACAATATTTTACGTACATATGCCAAATCGATCTAACGGCTTCTGATTGCGTTGATACTTTTTCACAATGATCAATGACTCATGTGTGACGTGTACGATTCAACACCGCATCAATCCGAGGCCCGGTGTGGCCGACACCACTCACAGTGTCACTGTTTTGTTAAAAATGGACTTAATTTTAAGTGAAATCAACAACTGACATACGGCAAACCGACCAAACACATTGGGATTCTATTGAAACTTAAGGACAACTATCCATGGGTCAAATGTGACGTGTAAGATTCAACCCCGCCTCAATCAGAGGCGCGGTGTGACCGGTATCACTCCAAGTGTATGTATTTAGTTTAAAATGGACAATATTTTACGTACATACGCCAAACCGATCTAACGGCTTCTGATTGCATTGATACTTTTTCACAACAATCAATGACTCATGATACATAGAGAAATTCACTGGCCACCTTCGAGAATGATCTGAAGCACAAACCATGACAGCATTATGTTTTTAACTTCAGCACCTCAATTGAGAATGTGACACCTTTCAGGACTTGGCGCCATTGTATGTCGTTTCGTCCACTGAATGGGTCTATCCTTTTATTTAATTTTTTTAACTTCAGTCAAATATTCTAGAAAGATGTCGCGGCAGATCCTTCACCATTTTGTTTTGCTGAACATCTCATTACATTGTTAAAAAAAAGCAGGGTGTCTTGCATGGGCAATACGTTCTTGTATTGAAGATGATGCACTCCCATTTATTCGAACCCACATGGTTAATTATTTTGTTTAAGCCTAATGATTGATTTAATTATTGTGGAACACATAATCATGAAAATCGTATGATGGTTGTACCCAGATAGGACTCCAATTCATTGGTTAAATCTATTTTCTCATGAGATGTTATGTATGAGATTAGGGAGTAAACCTAGTCCATTAAAATGGGAGTGCATCATCTTCAATACACGAACGTATTGCCCATGCAAGACACCCTGCTTTTTTTTAACAATGTAATGAGATGTTCAGCAAAACAAAATGGTGAAGGATCTGCCGCGACATCTTTCTAGAATATTTGACTGAAGTTAAAAAAATTAAATAAAAGGATAGACCCATTCAGTGGACGAAACGACATACAATGGCGCCAAGTCCTGAAAGGTGTCACATTCTCAATTGCGTTGATACTTTTTCACAATGATCAATGACTCATGTGTGACGTGTACGATTCAACACCGCATCAATCCGAGGCCCGGTGTGGCCGACACCACTCACAGTGTCACTGTTTTGTTAAAAATGGACTTAATTTTAAGTGAAATCAACAACTGACCATCTCGAGATGTATCTAAATTTGTGACTTTCTTTTAAATAGTGACTCTTTTCAGAACTGCGTGATATGAAGGTATTTTGGAGATTTTACTGGTTCATGCATGATATGAAGGTATTTTGGAGATTTTACTGGTTTTTTTGTCCAAAGGCCAAAGAAATGTGGTCCATCATTCTTGCATGTTACTCGTACACGTCACCAAGGACCCGTGGATCCTTCTCCTAAAGGATGAAGGCAATCCGGATGCGTCTGGTCAGATTTACGTAGGTCAGTTGTTGTTTCCAATTAAAGTGGTGTCCATTTTAAACAAGAGAGCGACCCTTTGGGTGGTAGCGGTCACACCGTGCCTCGGATTGAGGCGGGGTTGACTCGTACACGTCACCAAGGACCCGTGGATCCTTCTCCTAAAGGATGAAGGCAATCCAGATGCGTCTGGTCAGATTTCCGTAGGTCAGTTGTTGTTTTCAATTAAAGTGGTGTCCATTTTAAACAAGAGAGCGACCATTTTAGTGGTTCAACATTCTTGCATGTTGCTGGTGCATATCATCTGTTAAAATGGAAAAATGACTCATTGGAGAAAGAATGTTTTATTTAATAACAATTACAATTTTGCTACGAACATTTACATACAACAATATTTTATCTTTTGATCCCCTTAACCCCTCTCAAAAATGACCACCAATTGTACATGTCCCCAAGTCAGATCATCATTGTATTTGTGTACAATCTGTCATCAGGTATGCGGCCCACTCGTTTCTGAACACATCTATATCGTCTTGTGAGTATGAGGCTTTTCGGCAGTCATAGTAGTACTGCAAAATAAAAAAATAAAGAATTAATAAATAACTTAAACGAACTAGTAATTGTTTTTGAAAATACCTCTTTAGGGATGCTAGTTTGCTGATGAAAAACGATCTCTTTCATAAATTTACAAACATAATAACCGCAATCATTATCGTTTGTTTGTTTTGGACACTGCAAAAAAATTGATCATTAGGAGAATAAATAACTTGTGTTGAGGTGTGTTTGGATAGTGAAATTTTATTATATATACCCTGATATTTGTCCAGACGTAGTACTTGCTCGGCTCCTTATGCTTAGCCCCTGTCCTCATACCATGATTTAGACGATATTGGTACACCGCCCTATCATAACAGAATCCTCAGTAAAAGATAATATATATTATATAAATTGATGTTTAGACCTAAAACGTAAGATGTAGTGTCTTACAGATTCACAAACTCCATCATGTATGGTCGGTTTGATGGATATCCTAACTTTGAATCCAGAAAGTAAATCTTCGGAGTATCCAAGTTCACCGCAATTAGCAACCAATGTTGCCTAAAAACACAAAAAGGAATAAGTAATAAAAAAAGTGAAAATATAATTGATATGCTTTAATCGTAGAGTATTACCCCTGCATGGTTGGTATTAGGAAAAGTCTGTCATCTGTAATCTTGCGTTCAAATGTTTTCAGCAAGTCCTTCACTATTGCATCCCTTTTTGATGACTCTATTTTTGTTTGGTGTGTTGATGTGATATGAGGACTAACCAGTCCAAATCTTGGCTCATGGGAAAATCCCTTCAACTGTTTTTCATAAATGCGTCTGTCAACAATATAAAATGCATTTAGTCATAATTTGCACATTAGATCAGCTTTTAGAAAATCAATTCATGGAAACATACCTCATATATACATTTACAACAGTGACGCCTAACCAACCGTTTTCAAGGATTTCATTTACATTTTCAGCAGCAACGAAATCTTGACTTTCCTCTCCGTATATATTATCTTCGAAAATCACTATATGACTATTACCATCTTTTAGCTTCGTATCCACATGAGTCTTCAATGCTAGTAAATGTGGAAAGAGAACAGGTGGTGTTATTGTGCTTTCAGTAGCTCCTTGGGATCGATTGGTCGATCCTTTAGATGGTTTCGAGCCGATGTTAGTCACCCCCTTTCCTTTCTCCGTCTATAACAACAATCATTGATTCAGACACTCTTTTCATTAATTGTTAAGGGTTTAGCTTGAAAATAAAAGGAAATAAATACCTCTTTGTCTGCATGTACTCTTACAAGTTCTGCCGGCCATGCAATGAATGTCCCAATAGCCTTTTCAACCGTATGAATATCATCGTCATCAAGTGGAATAGGTAGCATTGCATTTGGCTCATGAGCTACAGTAATCGTCACTTTCAGATGATCTTTTGAAAGTGGTCTATTATGCAGTGTGGCATCTGGGATATTGAACACTGTAGCCCTCGCTACAAGGTGATAGGTGGGTGTTGACAGATATAAATCACAATCATTATCACCCTGTAGAAGATCAGTACAGATAAATTATCAGTGTTTGTCTGATTCATATTTAATGGGAACCGTTATTAGAATATTGATTACCACGGCTAAGACATTTGTTTTAGGTGAATGGCTCGCCTCAAAGCTGGTGGGGGGTGGGGCAGGATGTTCATGCGGTGGTTCTTCCTGAGTTGTGTCCTCCCTTTGCTTCCCACCCATAAAAGTTGCTAGCAACTCTCCCTGCCATTGCAATTTTTCTTCAAGGGTTGCTATTTTTTCGCTCATTTGTTCCAATTTTTTCTCTGTATCATCTATTTTTTTCTTCTTCTCAAAATATACTCGGGGTGTCACCCCAAACCCTGCACCTCTGACACGACCGTATTTTTCCGGCTGCTTCAAAGCCGTCGATAATAGGTCTGTATCAGCTACAGGAGTAGCTGATTCCTGTGACTGTCAGATATAGGAAAAAAACTAATTATTTTTATGTAATAGCAATTTTAAACAAATCTTTTTATCATCGTGTCATACTTACACATATTTCCCACACTTTTTGTGTGTTCTCATCTATTAACTTCCCTTCTTTGTTCACACGTGCCTCCTTCCATAGCACATGACGTGGGATAGAAGTGCATTTGGTTTTAGATTCATCAATCTACATATAAACATAGAAAGATAATTATGATGTTGTTTATTGGCACCTAACAATATTACTGTAAATTTACAATACGTACCATTTTCTTTTCTAATGAAGCGTACCCCATCCTTGCTTTACGATAGGGGTATGTTGGATTTGATGCACGTTCCTTATTTTCAGTACAGAGTTTCTGTTTCATAAATGAAATATTGACAATCAAAGTGATGAATACAGGTATCCTCAAACAGCGTATTATCACTCACAATGTACCTGAAACTTCTCATCCCCACGACGGCCAATAAATGCATCCCATGCTTCTTGGGATATCAGGTGCGCATAGACAATGGGTGGGTGCGGGTTTATTTTACCTTTAGAATCTTTCAGGTGACATCTTGTTAAAATAGTACGAAAACCTCGATGAATCTTTCCTGCAAGCCTTAGTACATAATCCTTGTGTGAGTCGTCTACTATAAATGTACTCTGCAAGAGATTGAGAAGAGTAAGACACTGTTTCATCATTTTATTTGCTAGTTAATTAAAAAAATAAATTCATAATGTTACCGTAATTTCTTCCCAGATCACAGCCTTCAACCCGGACACAACATGGTGCCATGAATCTACGTCAATCGGCACGCGTTGCCGAGTGACAACTCCAATGTAACTGCTAAACATAGCCTTGTTGGGATTCACATGTTGGCCTCGTGCATTCCATCCGACTTCAAATTTGATGCCTTTGCTTTTCGCCTTAAGAATTTTGGCTAACACTGTCAAACTACGACGCACCTGTGATTTCTGCGACTTCGGTCCTTCATTCCCGACCATTTCATCGATATCAACATCATCTATATGTTCATCTACTATGATATCAACGGCATGTGCTGATGGTTGTTGGACCTCAACACTAAGAGAAGGAGCCGCAACAGCAAGAGCAGCAGCAGGAGCAGCAGTAGGAGCAGCAGGAGCAGCAGCAGGAGCCGCATCAGGAGCACCAGGAGCCACAGCAGGAGGAGGAGTATGAGTCACAGCAGTAGGAGCAGCAGGAGCCGCATCAGGAGCAACAGTATCAGCAGAATGAGCTGCAGGAGCAGCAGGAGCAGCAGCAGCCGCAGCAGCAGCTGCTTGAGAGACTTGTTCAGTCTCAAGGTTAGGAGCACCAGAATGTGCAGAAGTCATTATCTGCAAAAGTGGTTGAACAGTTCATTCAAATTACATAAATTCTGTAATGATAAGATAATAACATGAGATAACAAGATCTATATTACAAACAAAATATAACCTGTTTACTGAACTCTCTTTCTTTTTTTCAAAGGTTGAAGAGATTTGACACCTCTATCGACAATCCAAATCCCTTCATTGTGGTCTCCTCTAACATACAAAACATCATCTGCATTGGGACCGCTCTGAATTGATTGTGACGTACCACTAAAAGGATCGTCCTCAACTGAATTTTCATCGGAACCCTCAATAGTTTTGGACGATAACAGAACAATCGACCACTTTCGGTTTGCGGGATCTGGAACATAAAAAACTTGTACCGCTTGTGATGCCATTATAAACTGTTCGTCTTTGTACCCTTCTTTACTAAAATCAACTTTCACAAATCCCCATTCATCTATTTTAACACCACTATTGTTATCAATCCATTTGCATTGAAAAATCGGCAATTGAAATGTCGTATAATCCAACTCCCATATTAGTTTGATAATGCCAAAGTATGACATATTTGCATAAATTGGATTTATATCCTTACTACCAGAAACATGCATCGCTTCAGCCACTAGTGTAACTCCACTATTTTGCATGGTACTCTCTTCATCATGTTCATCCGTATAGAATGTATAACCATTAATTACATACCCACTGTAAGATAATACATACACACTTGGTCCAGCGGCTAGCCATCGAAGTCGTTCTGAAATTGAATTCGGATTTTCATCCAACTGCTTAAAAATATGGTCCTGAAACCATCCTATAAACTGGTGATTATGTGTATCTGCTAACCATTTTTCAGCCCTCGATGGATTCAACTGCCTAAGAATTTCTTTGTGAGTTTCAATATATGGAGCAACCTCCCAACTGTTATGCAAAACATAAAGATGAGCCTGCTCCCGATCTGTAATACTGATTGTTACAACTTCTCTTCCAGAAATTCCCTCACCCTCAATGCGTCCAGTGTGACGAGATTTCGGGAGACCAATGCTTTCCACATCAGATAGGTATTCAATACAAAATTCAATGGCTTCCTCAACAATATATCGCTCCACTATACAACCCTCTGGCCGACTTCGATTTTTGACATATCCTTTCAAAATCTTCATATACCGTTCAACAGGATACATCCATCTATAGTGCACAGGACCACAAAGTCGAATCTCTCTCACCAAGTGAATCATCAAATGAACCATCATATCAAAGAATGTTGGCGGGAAGAACATTTCTAATTCACATAATATGATGACAATTTCTTTTTCCATAGCTGGCAATTTCCCCGGGTCTAAAACTTTGCTACATATAGCTTTGAAAAAGAAACAAAGTTTGGTTAACGTATGACGAACATTCTTGGGTAAAATGCAACGTAAAGCTATAGGAATTAGATCTTGCATCAAAACATGGCAATCATGTGATTTCAAACCTTTTAACTTCAAATCATTCATTGACACAATGTTCTTGATATTTGATGAGTACCCCTCTGGAACCTTTACATCATTAAAGAAGTTGCAAAACTGATATCTCTCTGCCCTAGAAAGAGTATAAGCAGCAGGAGGAAGAAACATTCGATTTTCACCTTTCACGGGAGCCAACTCTTCTCGTATTCCCATGTCAACCATGTCCAACCTTGCCTTAATTCCATCTTTTGTTTTGCCAGGGGCATTTAGCAACGTTCCAATAACACTATCACATACATTTTTTTCCACATGCATCACATCAAGAAAATGTCTGACGTACAAACAATTCCAGTATGGTAATTCAAAAAAAACTGATCTCTTTTTCCAACCGATTTTCGTAAGGTTTTTCGAAAATGGTTTACCAAAAACAGTGTTCATATCTTTTACTTTCTCAAACAGCTGATCACCTGTTAGTGGAGACGGTGTTGTGCGTTTTTCTGAACTTCCATTGAATGATGTCGTCCAAGATCGGTACTTATGCCGACGAGGTAGAAATCTACGATGTCCTAGAAACACAGATTTCGATGAATGTTTCAACCTAATTGATTCTGTATCTTCTTCGCACACGGGACACCCTTGAGTTCCTTTAATGCTATAGCCTGACAAATTTCCATAAGCAGGGAAATCATTTATTGTCCCATACAACATCGCTCTCAACGTGAAGTATTCACTTTTATAAGCATCATACAACATTACACCTGAGTCCCACAATAACTTCAAATCCTCGATCAAAGGAGTCAGATAAACATCAATATCGTTACCTGGTTGTTTTGGTCCTGATATAAGCATAGATAACATGATGAATTTTCGCTTCATGCATAACCAGGGTGGCAAGTTATAATTTAGCAACATAACAGGCCATGTACTATGAGTGCTGCTTTGAAAACCAAAAGGATTCACTCCATCTGTAGATAACGCAAGACGAAGGTTTCTCGGCTCTTTTCCAAATTCAGGATACTCATGATCAATTTTCTTCCATTGAGGAGAGTCGGCCGGATGACGTAATAACCCATCTTTATTTCTTTTATCTGCATGCCACGACAATTGTCTTGCAGTTTCTTTACTTCCATATAAACGCCTAAACCTTGGAATGATTGGAAAGTACCATACAACTTTCGTAGGATTGGATTTATCTTTCTTGTATCGAGAAGCACCACACTTTGGGCATTCTGTAAGTGATTTGTTCTCCTTTCGAAACAATATACAGTCTTTCGGGCAGGCATGTATTCTTTCAGAAATCATTCCCATCGAGCGTAGCATTCGTCTAGCTTCATACGTCCGGCTTGGGAGCTCATTATCTTCCGGAAGCATGTCATTCAAGAGAGCAAGTAGTTCCGTAAAACTGACATCACTCCATCCATTGCCTGCTTTCAATTTATACAACTTCAGTACAGCTGACAATGTTGTATACTTAGTGCAAGCAGCATACAATGGCGTCTTTGCACAACTCTTTAACTTCTCAAACAATTTTGGGCAATCACGGGGTTCATCTTGAATTGTCTTTGTCATTTCCTCAATACGATCTTCATCATCATTGACATCTGTAATCACATCCTCCATACGGTCTTCTTCATTATCTATATTTGTATTCATATCTGACGATCCATAAAACGCAGTTTTATCCCAGCCAGTAGCTACATTCGCTTTTTCTCCGTGTTTATTCCAACATTTATAACTCCGATCTATTCCGTGACATATCAAATGTTCTTCCAACTCCTCTGGAGTAAGTAGTCTAGAATAACAACAACGTAAACACGGACAAAGGATTTGAGAAGGATCCTTTGTGTGATCCTTTGCAAACTTGATGAACTCTTTCACTCCGTTCTCGTACTCTATTGTTAAACGATTAGAATCCATCCAATCTTTATTCATCTTCATCCTATTTGAATCTCAAATATTAGTATTTATGGTTCAAGTACACAAAAGAAGACTTCCAAATACAGTAGAAGGGAACCACTTCCTTGGAAGGAGATCAAGTAGTCTAACCTATAATCAAGATTCATAAAAAAGAATATTAGATTCACTAAAAAGATGATTATCTATCACTTTATTAGGAGAAAAAGATACGTATGCACCTAATGTGACATCAAACATGGTTTTACACACTTTGGGATAAACATGTGTTCATGTTCAGAAACGATTATAAATAATAGGATACCCCCTTAATTTAGTATCTCAACTTTTATAGAAAATATGAGGCTTTGAATCGCGTAGAATTGCATTCAATAGGAGTTTGTAAAGAGAGTTGCGTGCATGGTAAAAAGTTGCGTGCATGGACTTATTCTTATCGATTCGAGAATCCATGGTGTCATAGTCTACACCTTTCTCCACCTTCATGTCCAGCGCATGTCAAATTATCTTAGACTGATTTTCCATTAAGTTACTCAGGATTTTCAAGGAATCAGTCCCCACAATATGACACTAAAAAGTTCTACCATAGTTCTAATTGCATGATTCTAAAATGCATGATTTCAAGTACTATAGTTGGTTTGATTCTATAGTAATGCCTAAGTCATTATGTTCTAGTCCAGACACCCCAAAAACTAAACATTCCCCCTCCCTTTGTGTGGGTTAGACCCATGCATGTAGTTTTAACTTAAAATATCTATGTACAGCTTGATTCTTTCCATCACAAGAAACATGGTGATACATAAACATCATATTTAGGGTCTATTCATGAGACATAAATTTCCCCATTGTCACTATGTCGGAGCCAAAAAGGTCTCTTCCTTTCAAAAACCATACACTATGCACAAAAAGGTCTTAATCCTCATATCCTTCCATGGCCATCGGAAATGAGCGGTCATCGTCCTAAGGTCACCTTTATTTGACTAATCACAATATGCACTGGTGGATCTGCATATGTTTCCCACTAAAAAGGCATGTCAACCAAAGACAATTTCGTCCTCAATAATGGATTTTACTACCATCAAACACCCTATGACATTTAAGTACCATATCAATCCTTGGATTCATGAACCCCTGGGTTAAAATTTACATCTACCACCCCCCCCCCCCCCTCATGCATGATTATGGTAGAACATTCTTGGTTATACTATAGTGAAAAGGGTGAATCATTTCCCCTCCTTATCAGAACAAAATGGAAACCTGCACAAAGGTCCTGGTTTTAGGACATTAAACTACACCATGCCTCAACTCTCCATTACATAAGACAAATTCTAGTAGGTTTTATACATTCCATAACAACTTGAAGGGATTCCATGAATGTTTGAAACAAATAAATAAAACTAGAATAGAATTCATACCCTTAGTTGGTCGAGGGCGTTGCGGGTTGCGGAAGGCGGCCGCGGAGGGCGACCGAGGGCGGCCGAGTGAGGCGGAGGGCGACGGAGGCGGTGGAGAGCGGCCGAGGGCGGCGGAGGGCGGCCGAGGGCGGCAGAGAACGGCGGCCGAGGGCGTTGCGGGCAGCCGAGGGCGGCAGGCGGTGGAGGTCGGCCGAGGGTGTTGCGGGCGGCGGAGGACGGCGACTGTACCGAGGGCGGCAAGCTCCGGCGAAGCGAACACAGCAGCGGTATTCGGGAGAAGAGTAGCAGGGTTACGGTTCCGCGAGAGCTTTAGCTGCGATAAAACGAGGGCACTGTGCGACCGACTTTATAAAAAAGTCGACTAAGGTTTTATCAGCGCTAAAAAAGCGCTGATAAAGGCTACCTTTATCAGCGCTAAAATTATAGCGCTGATAAAATCTAGCTTTATCAGCGCTTTTCTAGCGCTGATAATATTATGATTTATCAGCGCTAGAAAAGCGCTGATAAAGATTCCCCGTATCAGCGCTACAATTATAGCGCTGATAACGGGTCTCTTTATCAGCGCTTTTTTAGCGCTGATAAAGATAATTTTTATCAGCGCTTTTTGAGCGCTGATAGAGGTGTTCTGTATCAGCGCTTTTTTAGCGCTTATATAGGAAACCTTTATCAGCGCTCAAAAAGCGCTGATAAAGACCAACTGTATCAGCGCTAATATTTTAGCGCTGATACAGATCATATTTATCAGCGCTTTTCTAGCGCTGATAAATATTTATATTATCAGCGCTAAGAAAGCGCTGATAAAAATTAGCTTTTTCAGCGCTGTAATATTAGCGCTGATATAGGGTATCCTTTATCAGCGTTTTTGCTTAGCGCTGTTATAAGGGCGCGCTTCCCTTGCCCGTTTTTGTAGTAGTGATAGAACAATATTAGGATATTCTTCGAGAAGAAATCAAAGAGATCAATGGTTTCATAGATTTATACTAGTATATAAGAGGATGATCATTATATAAAGTTATTTATCACATCATTAATGGAAGATATACGAGATTAATTACCAAATATGTTAGAATAAATTAGTTTTATAAAGGTTGTGGGTGATTAAAATAAGGATACATGAGAGTAAATCACATTGTGGGTGAATATACCAAACCAAAACATATTTTTCATTAGAATACATCAATTATATATAGTTGTAACTATTTTATATGTTTAAAGCATTTCGTATGAAAATAACTGCCGACATGGATTAATAGTTTAGATTGTGTTGTAAATAATAAGATCGTGCTATAGTAATTACCATGAGAGAGATTCGAAAGGCTCTTAGAATTTAATATTGATTAGATCATAATAAAATCAAAGTGGATTCAACATGGAGTTTTTATTTCACTGGATGTAATTGAACACCTACAGAATTTATAAATATGAAAAAACATTGTAGTTTGAATACCACACTGAAACAGGTCTAATTTTTTTGGTCATTTGAGAGGATCAAATTCTGAAATTTTAGTAGTTTATATAAGAGATTCTAATTGAATTTTTTGGATCTATCTGTGGAATGATGTTACACCGAGAAAGATATCATCATGACACATTCTAGATTTTTCTTTATGATTCTAAAACTATAATAAAGAAAACCAAGACAAAATTTAGTTAATTATGGAATTGTTTTACAATATAAATATATCTCAATTTTTTGGGGATTTAGTATGACTTTTGAAAACTAAATGGAATATTAATGATCATTTAAAAGGCCCAATTAAAGGGTGACCTATGGAATATTCATAGATAAAACATTTAAAAATTTTAACCCCTCTTAAACATTTCATGATCGAGATAATTCAATAAGAATTAACTTTGATACATTCTCAATGATATTTTAGGTTTAGAGATTTAAAAAATTATGTCCAAATTCATACATAACAAACCAACACCATAAAAGTAGATACTATTAAAATAGTATCCATTTTTTCATAATACAATATTTTTTTTAAACATGAATTATTTTCATGTAAATTTTTCACAACAACAAAATTGGATTCTAATTTCTTATTACCAATCCTTAATTCTAGTTAAAAACATTTTAAAACATGGTATGAGCATAATAATCTTAGTAAGGGACATAAAAATAATAAAAGAAACTGATATTCCAAGAACACTTATAGACATATGAAATCATTTTCACAAATATATACTTCTCACCATTAAATTGTCATATACTTTGTGAGAACATGAGATATCAATAAAACATAGAAAACATAAACAAAACCATTCTTGTAACATGGGGCATAATTTTCTTATCATACTTACTTAACATTGTAACTATCTTGGAAACCATATGATTTGTATCCCTCAAGGCTATTGTACAATGTAACCCTTGCGACTACCTTATGATGTGACCATTTTAGTTACACATGGAATAATAATTATGATAAACATCCAACTTAAATATACCCAATGCATTAGAGTTCTATCACATACACAACTATCATGATAAAAAATTCCCAATAACCATAACATAATCAAAAAACGTGAATACTGACATCAAAAATACATTCCATGAAGAAAATAACTTGATTCAAAGGAATATTGTACACATACAAAGGAAAAACATTTAACTTGAAAAGAATAATTTAATATTTCGAATAAGAAATCAAAACAATAAGTTTTCATAAAATCATTAAAATATTATCATGCCATGAAAAATTAATATTATTTTTAATTTCATAAAAAGAGACATTTATAAGGATTTTTCAAATGGAAAGTCTCTTCACTTAGGTTAAACTTCCTTCAAATTTATTAAAATATCATGTATAATGGTTTAAATAGTGGTATTAGTATATTTTAGATCTATATTAATATTCATAATACCTTACATGATCTTCTTATTACATATATCAAAACATTTATTTATAATATTTTGTTATTTCCAATTATTTGGGTGCGTTTGTTTCATAGTTCCATGGTCATTTCATTTTGGATTGTCATGTAAAATGGAAATAATAATCCAAAAGATAGAATATCTATGTTTTTATATATAATTTGATAATATTGTAAGTGAATTTTAACTTTCTATGAATATGGTAGTGAGAAAAA
>CAUJRU010004138.1:0-22658 GCA_963277665.1 Viscum album | reverse complement strand
TACAGTGCGATATATATGTTAGCGTGTAAAATATCCCATCAGGCATACCTATAACGAATAAGGAATTTTTGTCCCCTTCTACAGAAGGAGCTCTGCAACATATGTTTGTATAGGGCAGAATAAGGTGTATATTAGAAATCAAGGTATATCAATGTTTATAAACAGTAAGCACTCTTACCCTGTTGAGGTACCAACTGATGAATCTGGTTGAGTGTTTTCTCCATTTAGTAATGCTGCAGAAAATGATGAATGAAATGTTATTAGGGGTTTTCATTTGTTGCAGGACAGACAATATGTGCATGGAATTTATTAGTAATGCTACTTATAGAAATGTATTGGAGATTCTGTCAAGGTAGTCAATCATTGTTTCCGTTTTTTAGATCCAACAGATATCATTGATGTAGCTGCAGATGGTTCTAGCACTGTGCATAATGGATAAGTTGGTTATTAATATTTTGCGGTACTGTGAAATGCAGTGTGTAGTTCCTTCAAAGTTAATGTAACTACAGTGGCCATGCCTGTGACTTCATTTGTGTTTGAAACAGATGGTAGATGGGAATTTCTAGGGGCTCCAGATTGGCTATCAGATTCCATATAAGAATTTGATGTCGAATTCAAGTTTGTGTTTGATTGAGCAAACAAATGTCCAGCATCTGTATGACAAGTAAATTAGCATGAATGATGTTCTGTATTATTTGTTGGCACTGCACAGTTTGCAATTGTAGTGAGTAATGCTACTGTATATAGGTTTGTAAAAAGAACAGATCAATTTGTAGGTTATATAACAGACAGATCACCAAATGTATGTCGTTCTTTCATAAGAATCCTTCGTTGCATCTTAGCGTGTTTAGAGCTCGAGGGAGCAGAGATATTGGAAGCCGGTTCCGTAGCATCCTTGCAATACATCTTTGTATTTGATTGAGCAGACAAGTGCGCATGAACTGTAATAGAAGTCAGCATGTATGGTTTCGGTTAGTATGAAATGTACAATGATACATTTTTAAAATAATGTAGGTTAATGCAAAAAAACAAACCATTTATAGATAGAGTTGATAACGGCATGCGTGTGACAACACTGTTGATGCTGGCTACTGATACTGAATTACTTGAATGATCAATAGAATGGTTGGTAGATGTCATAGAATAGTTTCTTGTACTTGTCGCTACTGAGTATTTTGCAAGTGTAATGAGTTAAACAATTGAACCCAGGACTATAATCATAATAGAAAATACTAAAGGATATTTAAAACAGAACTCACAAACTATATGTCGTTCCTTCATTAGTAGCTTCCGTTGCTTCCTTGCATCTTTAGAATTCAATGGAGAATTCATGTTTGATTGTTTTGTCTTTATAGATTAATGTCAAGGTGTGCAGTAAGAGATTATAATGCATAGAGCACATAACAGTCTATAATATTTTGTAACAAATAAAAAGATGAAGCAGGTTTTAGAAGGCAACTGTAGAATTTTTTTTAAATGTAGATATTATAGGATCAGCTAATCAGACATGGATGTGGATATCGTAATGGATAATTGATTTGTAGTTGAAGAATGGCGAAAACAAATAACAACAGCATGCTGCAGGGGCTTGTTTATATTGGGAAGCATGCATTGTTAAATCAGAGAACTAAAAATGCAGTTGGATATTAACAGGCTTAAAAAAATCAGATCAAAGAAGATACAATTATTTTTTCAGAAGATAACAATAGGGAAATAAATTTTTCTTTAAATTGTTTATGAATTTTAGAAATATGGAAGCTGAACACCTGAAATTACTTCAAATCGGACCTGTGCAGTGTAGATGATGCGTGTAGTGGTCAAGAAAGATGATTGTAGTGTCTTAGCCGGTGCACTGAAGCACTGAAAGAGCATATATGCGTCAGCTGAAAAATCGAAGAAGATAGAGGAGGTCAGTTTATGTTATTCAGCGGGAACCATAAGTCCGGAGAATATTTGAGGGAACCATGACCGGGAAATACCTTAGACGTTGTCGTATCCTGGCAGATTTTGTCGAAGAAGATATGGCGGCACAGTTGAAGAACTGATGGAGGCCGATGAGAACAGATCCAATAAATGTGCTGAAACCCTAGGTGTGGATAAACACTGAATCTACGGCGACTGAAGTAAATCAGGGACGTCGAGATAGTGCTCCGACGCCGTCGAAGTTGGTCGGATGGGAAGCGCCGGAAAACTGGAATAGGTTAGACGCGATTGAAGACGGGAGGGTTGCAGAGTTCTTTTGCGAGGAAGCGGTCGAAAACCAGGGGTTGTCCCGATGAGTGATACGCGGGCGCGAAATACCGAAGCCGCGGGTGAGGGAAAGAAACGCGATAGAGTGAGGCGTGGAGGCGCGGGAGGTGGAAACGTGTTGTAAATGGGTCGTGGAGGCATTTGAACTTGACACGTGGTAAGTGGGAATGCTAAGATTAGTATAGTTAGTAGATACCTAAACACCTTAAAAATCATAAAATGACCTAACAACCCTAATTGCCCCCAAAACCCTCAAAATCCCAAAAAAACCCTTAAAAACATAAAATTTTAAAAAGTAACTAAACATTTAAAATAAAAGAAACCTTAAATCAATGAAAATATTTAAGAAAATATTAAAAACCAAAAAAAACATAGAACTCTAAAAACCTAAAAATTCTAAAAACCATAAAAGACCCTAAAACCCAAAACCCCCTAAAACTATAAAACCCCCGAAAACCCTTAAAATCCAAAAACAATTATACAACCACTAAAACTCTAAAACTCTTTAAACACCTAAAACATTTAAAAACTCTAATAAACCTTAAATACATTAAAAAAGAACCTAAAAATCCAAAAAATCATAAAATTACTAAAAACCATAAAGAACCCTAAAACCCTCCAAATCACAAAAACACCCATATAACCATAAAAATCAATTAAAATACCTAAAAACCCTAAAAGAGTAAAAATACCTAAAAACCATTTAAAACCATTAGAAAGGTCTAAAAACCTAAAAACACTAAAAACCCATAAAAAACCCAAAAAAACCACCAGAAACCCAAAAAACACAAAAACCCCTTAAAACCCTTGAAAATCTCTAAAACCCCTACAATATCATAAAAAACCTAAAAACCATAAAAATTCTACAAAATGTAAAAAAACCATACAAACCCTTAAAATCCATATGAAAACCATAAAAAGCAAAAAACACTTAAAACCTCGAAAAACCTAAAAATGGTAGAAACCATAAAATACCATAATAACCCCTAAAAACTATAAAAATGCTAAACCCCCTAAAAACAATAAAACCCCTTTAAACCCTAAAACATTAAAAAATCTAAAAATTATTAATCCCCCTAAAATCACTAGAAACCCCTAAGTCCCCCAAAAAACAATAAAAATAAACCCCCCCCCCCCCAAAACAAAAAATCCCATGAGTCCTTAAAATCATAAAAACTTAAAATTCCCTAAAAATCCCTAAAAATGTAAAAAACCCCCAAAACATGGAAATACACAAAGAAAACGTAAAAACAAAAAAAAAACAATTAAATCCCTAAAAATCCTAAAAAAATGTTTAAAACTATAAAATCCTAAAAACCATAACCCCCCCCCCCCCAAACCGTAAAAATCATAAAAACCCTAGAAAACACAGACATTCCGTAAAAAGTAAAATACCATAAAAACTTGAAAACTTGGTAGAAAACCATAAACACCTAAAACACATAAAATCCCTAAAATTATAAAAACATATAAACACCATAAAATACCCTTAACACCATAAAACCCATAAACACAATAAAACCCCTAAAAACCCTAAAACACACTAAAAGCAGTAAATAATCACTAAAAACTCTAAAACCCTCTTAAAACATAAATTTTTAAAAAACATTAAAAACCTAAAAAATAAAAAAAAAACTCAAAAAAAAACTAAAACCCCAAAAAAATGCTTAAAAATCCCAAAAATCCCTAAAAACCCTTAAAATCCATAAAGACCATAAAAACATGAAAAACCAAAAATATCACTAAAATCACTATGAAAATAAAAACTAAAAAAACCCAATTTTTTTTGAAGAAATATATAAAAATATTAAACACCTAAAACTCGTAAAAACAAAAACAATCTAAAACTCAAAAAAACCTAAAACCTTAAATATCTATAAAAAGACTAAAAAATAATAAGAAGAATAAAAAATACCTAATAAACTAAAAAATGCAAAACAGCCTAAAAACCTAAAAATCTTTAAAAACCTAAAAAACTCTAACACCCATAAAAATAAAAAAATCCCTTAAAAACATTAAAAACCCTAAAACCGATAAAAACCCAAAACCCATTACAAAATCTAAAAACCCATTAAACCCCTAAAAACACTAAAAATTTATAAAACCCTTTAAATCCCTAAAACTCAAAATAATCCAAAAAAACAAAAAAAACCATAAAACCCTAAATATTCTAGAAATAACTACAAACCCAAAAAACCCCGAAAATTTCTAAATATCTATAAAAGTCCATAAAACCATGAAAACCCTTAGAAAATCATAAAAACCAAAAAACACTTAAAATGCATAAAACCTTAAAAAATGCTAAAAATCCAAAAATACCATAAAAACACTAAAACAATCAAAATCCACAAAACCCATAAAAGTCCTGAAAAATCCCAAAAAATATCTAAAAACATAAAAACCAATAAAAACCAATAAAAACCCCTAAAAACCTTAAAAACCTAAAAACACTTAAATTAAATTAAAAATATAAAAACGTTAAAACCCTAAAAGATACTACAAACTTTAAAAACCGTAAAAAACTATAAAAACCACAAAAAACCATAAAACCATAAAAACCATAAAACCCCTAAAACCCCCTAAAAACTCTAAAAACCCTTTGATACCCTAGAAACATTAAAATTCTAAAAAAACAAAAAACCCTACAAAACATATAAAACTCTAAAAATAGAAGAAACCAAAAAAACCCCAAACCCCTAAAAACCAAAAACACCCAAGAAATCCATAAAAACCCTTAAACCCATAAAAACCCATAAAAACCCCCAAAACCCTTAAAACATTGAAAAAACTTAAGAATTCCTTAAAAACCAAAAAACACTTAAAACCATATAAAAATGATAAAATCTATAAAAACCATAAAAACCCTTCAAACCCCTAAAAAATCATAAAATTCATAAAAACCCCTAAAAATACAAAAAACATAAAAAACCATAAATCCCTAAAAAAACCTAAAAAAATTAATACCATAAAAACAAAAACCCCGAAAAAACCTAAAAACATGGAAATACACAAAGAAAACGTAAAAACGGAAAAAACAATTAAATCCCTAAAAATCCTTAAAAATATTTAAAACTATAAAATCCTAAAAACCATAAACCCCCCACCCCCAAACCGTAAAAAACATAAAAACCCTAGAAAACCCAAAAATTCCCTAAAAAGTAAAATACCATAAAAACTTGAAAACCTATTAGAAAACCATAAACACCTAAATCAATTAAAATCCTTAAAAATATAAAAACATATAAACACCATAAAATACACTTAACACCCTAAAACCACTAAACACAATAAAAACCCTAAAAACCCTAAAACACACTAAAAGAAGTAAATAATCACTAAAAACTCTAAAACCCTCTTAAACCATAAATTTTTAAAAAACATTAAAAACCTAAAAAATAAAAAAACTCATAAAAAACTAAAACCCCCAAAAAATGCATAAAAACCCCAAAAATCCCTAAATACCCTTGAAATCCATAAAGACCATAAAAACATGAAAAACCAAAAATATCACTAAAATCACTATGAAAATAAAAACTAAAAAAACCCAAATTTTTTTGAAGAAATATATAAAAATATGAAACACCTAAAACCCGTAAAAACAAAAAAAAACTTAAAATCAAAAAACATAAAACCTTAAATATCTATAAAAAGACTAAAAAATAATAAGAAAAATAAAAAATACCTAAAAAACTAAAAAAATGTAAAACACTCTAAAAACCTAAAAATCCTTAAAAACCTAAAAAACTCTAACACCCATAAAAATAAAAAAATCCCTTAAAACATTAAAAACCCTAAAACCGATAAAAACCCAAAACCCATTACAAAATCTAAACACCCATTAAACCACAAAAAACCCTAAAAATTTATAAAACCCTTTAAATCCCTAAAACTCAAAATAATCCAAAAAAACCAAAAAATCCATAAAAACCTAAATATTCTAGAAATAACTACAAACCCAAAAAGCCCCGATAATTTCTAAATATCTATAAAAGTCCCTAAAACCCTAAAACCCCTTAGAAAACCATAAAAACCAAAAAACACTTAAAATGAATAAAACCTTAAAAATGCTAAAAATCCAAAAATACCATAAAAACTCTAAAACAATCAAAATCCACAAAACCCATAAAAATCCCGAAAAATCACAAAAAATATCTAAAAACATAAAAACCAATAAAAACCCATAAAACCCCTAAAAACCCTTAAAAACCTAAAAACACTTAAAATAACTTAAAAATATAAAAACGTTAAAACCCTAAAAGATACTACAAACTTTAAAACCCGTAAAAAACAATAAAAACCACATAAAACCATAAAACCATAAATAATCTAAAACCCCTAAAACCCCTAAAAACACTAAAAACCCTTTGATACCCTAGAAACATTAAAAATCTAAATAAACAAATAACCCTTCAAAACATATAAAACACTACAAATTGAAGAAACTAGTAAAACCCCAATCCCCTAAAAACCGAAAACACCCAAGAAATCCATAAAAACCATTAAACCCATAAAACCCCAAAAAACCCCCAAAACCCTAAAAACATTGAATACCCTTAAGAAATCCATAAAAACTTAAAAACACTTAAAACCATATAAAAATGATAAAATATCTAAAAACCATAAAACCCCTAAAACCCATAAAAATCATAAAATTCCTAAAAACCCCTAAAAATCCAAAAAACAAAAAAACCATAAAACCCTAAAAAACCTAAAAAAATTAATACCATAAAAACAAAAACACACAAAAAACCTAAAAACATGGAAATACACAAAGAAAACGTAAAAACAGAAAAAACAATTAAATCCCTAAAAATCGTAAAAAAATGTTTAAAACTATAAAATCCTAAAAACCATAAACCCCCCCCCCCCCAAACCGTAAAAAACATAAAAACCCTAGAAACTCGTAAAATTCCCTAAAAAGTAAAATACCATAAAAACTGGAAAACCTGGTAGAAAACCATAAACACCTAAAACACTTAAAATCCCTAAAATTATAAAACATATAAACACCATAAAATACACTCAACACCCTAAAACCCCTAAACACAATAAAACCCCTAAAAACCCTAAAACACACTAAAAGAAGTAAATAATCACTAAAAACTCTAAAACCCTCTTAAACCATAAATTTTTAAAAAACTTTAAAAACATAAAAAATAAAAAAAAACTCCTAAAAAACTAAAACCCCCAAAAATGCATAAAAAGCCCAAAAATCCCTAAAAACCCTTAAAATCCATAAAGACCATAAAAACATTAAAAAACAAAAATATCACTAAAATCACTAAGAAAATAAAAACTAAAAAAACCCAATTTTTTTTGAAGAAATATATAAAAATATGAAACACCTAAAACCCGTAAAAACAAAAAAAAAATCTGAAACTCAAAAAAACCTAAAACCTTAAATATATATAAAAAGACTAAAAAATAATAAGAAAACTAAAAAATACCTAAAAAACTAAAAAATTGTAAAACACTCTAAAAACCTAAAAATCCTTAAAAACCTAAAAAACTCTAACACCCATAAAAATAAAAAAAGCCCTTAAAAACATTAAAAACCCTAAAACCGATAAAAACCCAAAACCCATTACAAAATCTAAAAACCCATTAATCCCCTAAGAACACTAAAAATTTAAAAAACCCTTTAAATCCCTAAAACTCAAAATAATCCAAAAAAGCCAAAAAAACCAGAAAACCCTAAATATTCTAGAAATAACTACAATCCCAAAAATCCCCGAAAATTTCTAAATATCTATAAAAGTCCCTAAAACATTGAAAACCCTTAGAAAACCATAAAAAAACAAAAAAAATTAAAATGCATAAAACCTTAAAAAATGCTAAAAATCCAAAAATACCATAAAAACTCTAAAACAATCAAAATCCACAAAACCCATAAAAATCCTGAAAAATCCCAAAAAATATCTAAAAACATAAAAACCAATAAAAACCCATAAAACCCCTAAAAAACCTTAAAAACCTAAAAACACTTAAAATAACTTAAATATATAAAAGCGTTAAAACCCTAAAAGATACTACAATCTTTAAAAACCGTAAAAAACTATAAAAAACACATAAAACCATAAAACCATAAAAACCCTAAAACCCCTAAAAACCCCTAAAAACTCTAAAAATGATTTGATACCCTAGAAACATTAAAAATCTAAAAAAACCCTACAAAACATATAAAACACTACAAATTGAAGAAACAAAAAAAACCCCAAACCCCTATAAAACGAAAACACCCAATAAATCCATAAAAACCCTTAAACCCATAAATACCCCAAAAAAACCCCCAAAACCCTAAAAACATTGAAAAACCTTATGAAATCCTTAAAAACCTAATAACACTTAAAACCATATAAAAATGATAAAATCTATAAAAACCATAAAACCCCCTAAACCCCCTAAAAAAATCATAAAATTCATAAAAAACCTAAAAATCAAAAAAACATAAAAAACCATAAAACCCAAAAAAACCTTAAAACATTAATACCATAAAAAAAACCCCCAAAATACCTAAAAAATTAATTTCCATAAAATCCCTAAAAACCCAGAAAACCCCTTAAAACAATTAAACCCCCAAAAATCATTAAAAACCTAAATACCCAAAAACACCTAAAAACAAAAAACATTAAATCCCATAGAAACTTTAAAAAAATTAATAAAACTGTAAAAAATTGTAAAAAATTAAAAATACAAAAAACCGCTACACCCCCCTAAAACCCCATATGACTTATAGAATCCCTAAAAGTGGTTAAAACCCCTAAAACCTAAATAATTTTAAACCCCTAAAAGATCCTAAAAACATGAAAAACCATAAATCCATTCAAAATAATAAACTCATAAAAACCATAAAAACCACTAAAAACTATAAAACCCTCTTTAAATCCTTAAAAACGATAAAAACATTTAAAAGCATTAAAACCATAAAAAACCAAAAAACGATAAAAACATTAAAAACCTAAAAAAACAAAAACCTTAAAAATCCATGAAAAAACTAAAATACCATAGAACCCCAAAAAAACACAAAAAAAATCATTAAAAACATAATGATTCCAAAAACCATGAATTATAATAAAAAACCTTAAAAATATAAATACACTAAAAACAATTAAAACCCTAACAAATTCCACAAATCCTAAAAAACCGAGAAAATCTAAACCCTTAAAAATTATCAAAATCTCTAAAACCCATAAGAAACCATAAAAAACATAAAAACCCCTAACATTCCCAAAAAATATAAAAGAATCTAAAAACCATGAAAACCCCAAAGAAAACATTAAAATTCTGAAACACTTAAAATCCCCAAAAACGTAAAAATTTATAAAACCTTAAAAAATCTAAAATCCCTAAAAACCATAAAAAACATAAAACCCATACAAACTTAAAAAACCATAATATCTATAAAAACCTAAAAACCCATGAAAAACAAAAAAAACTATTTAAACCACACAAAAGTTTGAAATACACTAAAATCCATAAAACACTAAAAAAGATAATAAAACTAAAGAAAACAATAAATTCCAAAAAACCATAAAAACCATAAAACCCACACAATACATAAAACCATCATCACCCCCCCTCTCCCCAGTGTATCTTCACTGCTTCTCGGTGAAGTTGTCGATCTCTCAGTGGTTTGAGTGTGGTTTCAATAGATCTTATGGCTTTGTTTTAGATGTGGATTCTCTCTTTGGCAAATTGGTGGGAAGGTCTGGCGTTCTCGGTCGACCCATTCTCAGTCAACGGGTAAGTGATCAAAGTCAGATCTAGATCGGAAGTTCTGAAGGTCTCTCTGTTTCCATGTTGCTATTAAGAGGATGCGATAAGATTCCTGTCATCTGGACAGAGGCGTGCATGGACCATTTTTCAGGAACTCTTGTCAGATCTGGCTTTGGTCACGACTCTTCGAGTCTCTTGGTGTTTGGTGGTTCTGCAATATGAGCTAGCAACTTCGTGTGGGAGGGATTTGGCCTTGCTTTGGTGATAGGTGGATACAACGGGATTTTCTACTTCTTGGAGGTGGCGTGCACGGTCCTACACTCCGATATGGTCTTCTCGCATTGACCCACGGTGGATCCTACTTGATTTTCTCGTTTCCCGATGGGTTCATGAGGATACAAAGGGCGAAATTGCAGGTTTGTTTTTTCGGTTCCTCTTTCTTGTCCATGAGTCTAGCTGCTGATGTAGGTCTGGTCATTTTGATATGCGTTATATTTGACTATGGACTTTTGAGTGTTGGATGGATCGTTTATGAGTTGTTTATGTTTCTAAATGATGAGTTTAAGGAGATTTGGATGTTGCAGAATGGTTATAAGATAGGGTTCTGGTGGTCTTGTGTGGCTGGCTATGGCGGGATGCTAGAAGTCTTCTTGTCAGGAGGAGGGGGCTGCTAGATTCTGAGTTGATGTATATTGTTTGTTGTTGGTGGTTGGTTTTTCTATAAGCTGTTGTTGGTGTTTGGCTGGTTTCTGATTTTCTTGATGATGAGTTGCTGGTTTTTGGCTACCACTCCCTTTGAGAGCTGGAGTAGGCGAGTGTTGCTGGATGCTGGATGCTGCTGGATGCTGGAGCGGAATCGGGATGCTGGGTGGTGTTTGGTGTTTGAAGGAGATGTTGGCTGTTTGATGATGAGGTGTTGGACCCTGACTGCAGTATGTCTAGGATGTGAGAAACCGACTGTTAATGCTTCTAGTTCTGGTTGTTCTGTGTTGTAGGTTGCTATTTGGCTAGGAGGTGTTTGATGCTGGATGTTTTGAGTTTGGATGCTGGTTGATGCTAGATAATGGTGGAGGCCTCTTAGATGTGTGTGTTTTTTTCTTTCTTGTTTTTCTTTTTTTGAGTGAGTTGTAAGGGGTTTTCAGGTGTGGGTAGTTTGACCCCTCCCCTCCCTTGTCTATTGTGTCTCTTTTTTCCAGCTAATAAATTTGGGGGGTTGGGAATAGCCCGACCCTCACATCTTCCATTCCTTAAAACCCAAAAAACCCCTCAACTCCCAAAATAACTCAAATAACTAAAACCATAAAAACCATAAAAATCACTGAAAACCCAAAAAAATGCAAAAAAACATAAAACCCCAATAAAGGTGAATAAGCGAGAGAGGATTTCAATTTCCACAGAGCTAGAGAATGCTAGGATGAAGCTGTTATCCAGGCTTCACATGCAAGAGGACTTTGAGTCTGGATGGGACTCAACGGACATGGGTGCTAAGTCAGATTTCAGTTTTGCTGATGTGGGTGATGGATTTGGTGTCGGCATGGGGTTTCGAGGTGCGGAGCTGGAGGATTTTGGTGGTGATGTTGACTGATCCTCCTCGTTTGTGCTATCCTTTTTGGACTTTTGGACTTTTTTGTTTTTTGTTTTTTTCTTTTCTTCTTTTCATTCTGTGGCCTTCAGGCTGAGGACGTAAGGGGTTTTTGGGTGTGGATCGGTGGATCCCTCCCCTCCCTTGTTTGCAGTGTCTGTGTCTTTTCTTTTTATAAATTTTGCGGGGTGCCAAAAATAGCCCGGACCTGATCCTTCCTTTCCCAATAAACCTAAGAAACCCTTAAAAACCTAAAAAAACATAAAACACAAAAAAACCTGAAAATCTAAAAAACCTAAAAGCTACTAAATCCATCAATACCCCAAAAATACTTAAGAAATCCTAATAACCCATAAAAACAATAAAACCCATTAAAAACTCAAAAAATACTCTTAAACCCTAACAATATTAAAAACTTCTAAAACACGTTAAACTATACAAAAAATAAAAAACACTAAAATCTAAAAAACCCATAAATACCCAAATAACCAAAAATCCCTCAAAATCACACATAATCTAAAACCCCATAAGAAACCCAAAAAACCTTGGAAATAACTAAAAATATAACAAACTCTAAAATCCTTAAAAAACATAAAGGAAACCTTAAAAACATAAAAACATAAAACTTATAAAAACCGAAAAAACACTAACACCCATAAAACCCTAATAACCCTAAAAGCCCCAAGAACCAAAAAATTCCATATTGAAATTAAAAATACCTAAAATCCCTAAAAACCCACAAAAAACTCTAAAATCCCTTTAAAACCATAAAAACAAAAAAAAATAAAAAACCATTAGATACCAAAAAGAAATAAAAAACCCCCGAAGGAACCAAAAACCCCAAAAATCCAAAAAAACCCCAAAAAACACATTAAACCCCTCAAAATACATAATAACACTAAAAACCCATAAAAATCCAAAAAAACCCCATAAAATTTTTCAGAACATAAAAAACCCTCAAACTCTAAAAATCCTTAAGAAAAAATTAAAAAACTAAAACGCAAAAAATCTCTAAAAATGCTAAAAATCTTAAAACAGTAAGAAACCCTGAAAAACCAAAAAAAATACCATACAATCATAAAAACCCATAAAACCTAGATACCACTAAAAATGTTAAAAAAACTAAAAACCATAAAACCCTAAAAACTAAAAAACCCTAAAAACGATTAAAATCCTAAAAATCATTAAAAATCCATAGAAACGTAAAAATCCAAAAAAATCCTAAGAAAACCTTAAAAACCTAATAAAAATAAAACCCCCTAAAAATATAAAAAATCCAAAAAATCTAAAAAAACCCTAAAAACACTAAAACCCATAAAAACACTAAAAACCAATAAAACCCTTAAAACACACTAAATAATATAAAAACACTTTAAAAATAAAAAAACATTAAATAACTCTAAAAATCGTAAGATCCCTAAAAATTAAAAAAACACTAAAAACCCAAAAAAAAACCAAAAAAACAAAAAAAACTAAAACCCCTAAAAACCAAAAAAAATCAATAATACCCTTAAAACCCACAAAAATCCTAAAAATCCCTAATAATTATTAAAATGAAAAATAATCCTAAAAATCTAAAAGTCCCTAAAAAACCATAAAATACTCAAAACAATTAAAACACCTAGAAACCTAAAAATTGAAAAACACCTTAAAATGCCTAAAAACCATGAAACCCCCTAAATACCCTCAAAATCCCATAAAAACATAAAGAACCTAAAAACCCCAAACAATCACTAAAATAACTAAAAAATAAAAATCCCTAAAAGAATGAAAACCCCTAAAAAAATAAAACGCATAAAATAATTAAAAACCCTAAAAACATAATAAAACTAAAAACCCTAAAAAGAAATTAAAACCCTAAAACCCCTAAAAATCATAAAAAACCCTAAACCCATAAAAACCCTTCAAACCCCAAAACAACTAAAAAGTATAAAAACACTTTAAAACACTAAAAAATTTAAAAATTCTAAAAAACCATAAAAAACCTAAAAACTAAAAAAACCCTAAACCCCCCAGAAGCTATAAAACCCTAAAAATTCCTAAACTCCATAAATACCCAAAACAATTTTAAAGAAATCCTCTAAAAATACCTAAAAACGCAAAACCCCAAAAACCCCCTAAATACCCCTGAGAAAACATTAGATACCTAAAAAATCATTAATCCACAAAAATCCTACAAAATACTAAAAACCCAAAAATCACTAAAAATCTATAAAAAACCCTCAAAATCCCTAAAAACCCTAAAAAATAGAAAATATAAAAATGCTATAAAATTCCCCAAATACATAAAAAACCATAAAAATCCATGACAACAACAATGAAACCCTTATGTACAAAATAACATAAAACACATAAAAATGGTAAAAACCGAAAATGTCCCTAAGAACCCTAAAAATCCTTAATAAGCTTAAAAAACCTAAAACCCATAAAAACCCTAAGAGACCGCTAAAATATCTAAAAACCATTTAAACCCCTAAAATAATTATAAAAAACTAAAAAAGTAAAAAACCCCGAATTACTAAAAAAATAAATCTGAGAAACACAAAATGAAATTAAAAACCCTAAAATCTGTGAAAAACCCTCAAAACCCCCAAAATCCCAATGTCCCTAAAATCCGTAAAAAATATTAAAAAATACCTAAAAACATAAACACAATAAAAAACCCAAGAAGATCATGAGGAAACTTTAAAAAAATAAAAATAATAAGAAAACCCAAAAACCCAAAAAATTCTAAAACCATAAAAACCCTAAAAGACCCTGAAAACCATAAAACCATGAAGACCCTAAGAAAAGATCCAAAAATATAAATACATAAAAACTAAAAACCCTTATAATTTTTCGAACCCCTAAAAACCCTAAAAACAATTAAAATTACTAAAACCCAAAAAAACATTAGTAATCTTTAAAAAGTCATAAAAATCCAAAAAAGGTAAAAAAATACTATAAAACATGAAAAACGGTTAGAGAACCTTACAAACCTAAAAACACCAAAATCAGATGGAAGACTAAAAAATTAAAAAAGCCAAAAAACCCCTAAAAAGGCCTTAGAATCCCTAAAAATTCCTAAAAATCATAAAACCTCTACAAACCATGAAAACCCTAAAAACCCATAAAAACACATAAATACCACTAAAAACTCTAAAAAATCATTAAAACCATAAAAATGATAATATACTCTAAAAAACCATAATGCACTAAATACTAAAAAACCAATAGAAATCCAAATAAACTATAAAACCTGAAACACCATCAAAATACCAAAAATCCCTAAAAAATATAAATATTCTAATCACACCGTAAAATCCCTAATGTAAGATTCCCTTAAAACCCTAAAACCCCCTAAAAACTAATAAATACCTAAATAAACATAAAACCACTTAAAATCATAAAAATGCTAAAAATCCAACCCCCCCTAAAACCCTAAAGCCCTAATAACCGAAAAAATCATAAAAAAATAAACATCCCTAAACATCCTTAAAAACCCTAAAAATGTGAAAATCCGTAAAAACTCTTAAAATCCCTAGGAAAACGTTAAAACCCAAAGTCAGTAAAATCCGATAAATAATGAAAAAACGCCAAAACCCTTAATTCCTCTTCAAAAACCATAAAACACCAAAAACCTTCAAAACCCCAAAAAACCCATATATACCCAAAAAACAACTAAAAAACATAAAAACCATTTAGACCCATAAAAACGTTTGAAACATAAAAAAACATAAAACCAAAAAAAGTAAAAAAATACCAAAAACCAAAAATACAAAAAAACCATAAAATCAAAAATACCCCATAAATTACATAAAACACCTAAAAACCATAAAAATCCTAAAAACCCCTAAAATCCACAAAAATGTAAAAGACCCTAAAAACCAAAAAAAACTAAGAAATCCTAAATAATATAAAAACACAGAGAACCACTAAAACCTCAAAAACACGAAAAATCATAAAAAACCCAAACGACTCAAAAACCATAAAATCCCTAAAAATACCTCAAAACCCATAAAACCATAAAATTCATAAAATCCCTTAAATTCTATAAAAATGTAAAAAATAATAAAAACACTAAAAACCACAAAGAAAATCATAAAAACACTAAAAACCACAAAGAAAATCATAAAAACCTAAAAAGACTTAAAACCCTAAAAAATTCTAAAATCCATAAAACCTCTAAAAGACCCCAAAAAATAACCCCCCACCTAAAACCATAAACCCCCTAAAACATTAGAAACCTAAAAACCCACTAATGAATCTAAAACCCCTTTATACCCCATAAAATGTTAAGAACTCTAAAAAACTACAAAACCCTAAAAAATACACAAAAAAACAAAAATACCCATAAGTCCTCTAAAAACCCTGAAAACCCCTTAAACCTTCAAAATCCCTAATAACCCAAAATCCATAAAAATCATTAAAAACTCACAAAAAAATCCTAAAAATGTAAAAAAGTCAAAAAAAACAATTTAAGACTCTATGAAAGCATTAAAACATAAAATCACATAAAACACATAATAAACCAAAAAACATTAAAACCCTAAAATCCCTAAAAGTCCCTAAATGCCTAAAAATCCTAAAAACCTTATAAACAATAAACCCATAAAACCCCTTAAAAACACAAAAAACTCTAAAACCCCTTTAAATCATTTAATACATTAAAAAAAATTTAAAAACCTTTAAAACCCTAAAATACCTAAGAAACCTAAAATCCCCAAAAACCAAGATAACCTAAAAACTCAAAAACCCTCAACATCCATACCAACCCTAAAATTCCATAAAACCCTAAAAAATTTGAAAAAAATAACTAAAAATATAAAATACTCTGAAAAACCTGAATTCATATTAGAAAATGTGAAGAACATAAAAACACTTTAAACCATTAAAGAAAAAAATAATAATACTAAAAATACTAAAAATCCTAAAAATACATAAAACCCTCTAAAATCCCTCAAAATCCTTAAAACCCACAAAAAAATATAAAAATCCTAAAAATCCCTAAAAATCCCTAAAAATGTAAAAAAACCCTGAAAACCCTAAAAATCACTAAGAAAACCATAAAAACGTAAAATATTTTGAATCCCTAAAAACCTAATAAATTTAAACTCCTAAAAAACCCCAAAAACCTAAAAACCCCAAAAAACCAAAAAAACCCTAAAACCCCTAAAAACCATTAAAAACACTAAAAATATATAAAAAACTAAGAACATTAAAATAATCTAAAAACCATAAAACATATAAAAACTAAAAACATGCCCTAAAATTGCAACAAACCATAAAATCCAAAAAAAACCCTAAAAACACTTAAACCTTCAAAATTCATAAATCCATAAAAATAATAAATAATTGCAAAAAATACCTAAAAATATAAAAAAAATATAAAACCCTAAAATCCTTGATAAAATCCTTAAAAATATAAAAAAACATAAAACCCATAGAAAACATAAAAATACAAAAAACCCTAAAAAATCCTAAACACCCCCAAAATCCTTAAAATACATAAAAACCATAAAACCCTAAAAAATCCCTAAAAATTGTAAAAATTTAAAAAATAATAAAACATGAAAAAACATATGAAACCATTAAAAAACCTAAAAACCCTAAAAATTCTAAAAAATTTAAAATACCCTAAACCCTAAGAAACCTAAAAACCCTTAAAACCCCCAAATAACCCATAAAGAACCTAAAACACATTAAAAACTATAAAAATCCTTTTAAACCCAAAAAACATTAAAAAAATATAAAAGAAATTAACACTCAAAAAAAGTAAAAAACCCCTAAAACCTAAAAAAACCATAAATACCCTAAAAATCATAAAAACCCTTATAACCTTAAAAAACCACAAAACCCTATATGTAACCTAAAACCCCATAGAAATAACTAAATATGTTAAAAACCATAAAATCCATGAAAATTACAAATAAAACCTTTAAAACCATAAAACACTTAAAACTCAAAAAAAACCTAAATATGATAAAACACCTAAATAACCGTAAACCCCATAGAACCCTATGAACTATATAACCCCATAAAGAAATAAAAATCCCAAAAAAACCAAGAAAAAATCTAAATCCTATACAAAACCCTAATAACATCCAAAACATTAAAAATAATAAAAAGTCCAAAAAAACTCAAAAAAACCTAAAGACCCAAAAAACACAAAAACAAAACAAAAACAAAAAAACATTAAAAACCCTCAAAATCCCTAAAACCCTCAACAAACTATAAAAATCCTAAAAAATCCCTAAAATACTTAAAAATTAAAAAGGGCCTCAAACCTTAAAAATCCATAAGATTACCTTAAAAACATAAAAACTATAAAAAATCTATTAAAATTACTAAAAATCCATAAACCCCCAAATTTTTTTGAATACCTTAAAAGCCAAAAAACCCATAAAAACATAAAAACCCCTATTACCAATAAAAACCCAAAAAACGATTGAATACTCTAAAAACATTAAAGCACTTAATAAACTCAAAAGACCCCAAAACAAAAAAAACCCATAAAAACCCTAAAACCCCTCAAAATCCTTAAAAACCCTAAAACCCCATAAAAATATCAAACAAAACCCAAAAAATCCCTATAAACGTAAAAATCCATAAAACACTGAAAACTCGTATAAAAACCTTAAAACCTTAACATAACTAAAACCTCAAAAAATAAAAAAACCTCTAAAACACGTAAAACAAAAAAAAAGATATCTAATGACACTGAAAATCCGTAAAAACCTAGATCCCCTAGAATGATTGAAAATTCTTTAAAAATTCCTAAAAACACAAAACACCCTAAAAACTCTAAAAAATGTTTAAAAAACATAAAAAACATAAATAAATAATACCCCTAGAAACCTAAAAAAAATTAAACCATAAAAACACTAAAAACTCAAAAAAAAACCCCACTAATCCATAAAAAACCATATGAACCGAAAAAGTCCCCAAAAAACCCTCAAAAATAAAAAACCGTAAAAACACTGAAAAAACCTAAGTAAACCTTCAAATCTGAAAACCCTCAAACCCACTAGAAAACCTGAAAAACCATAAAAAACATCAGAGACACCAAAAAATTCGAAAAGACCCATAAAAATAAAAAATACCATAATACCCCACTAAAAACATTAATAACACTAAAGAATCTTTAAAATCCCAAGAAAACCATAAAAACCTATAAAACCCAAAAAACCATTAAAATCCCTAAAATACATAAAAATAATGTAATCCAAAAAAATCCTTAAGATCCTTAAAAACATAAAAATAATAAAAATCATGAAAATTTATATGAAAACATAAAGAACATAATTACCTTAAAAAGACACTAAAAATCCAAAAACACCTAAAAACTGTAAATAAACCTTAAAAACCTACCCCCCAATCTGTAAAAACCGAAAAAACCCACTAAAATTCTAAACACCATTTAAACCCCAAAAAATTATGAAAATCTAAAAAAGCTTAAAATGCATAAAAAACTCAAAAAACCCCAAAAAACCATACACCATAAAAATTGTAGAACCCCTAAACCCATAAATTCCTTAAATTCCCTAAAACCCAATAATTAATAAATGGCCATAAAAATACCAAAAATTGTAAAAAAACCCAAAAACCCAAATAAAAATTGAAATACCTAAAAACACATAAACCCTTAAAAATCCTAAGAAGTGAAAAACCCATAAAACAATAAAATACCATAAAAACCATTAAAACCCTAACAATAGTAAAACCACTAAAAACTATAAAATCATAAAACCCATAGAACCATAAAAAATATCTATAAACTATAAAAACCCTTTAAAAACCTAAAAACATTATTGACACTCAAAAAAATTAAAACCCTAAAAACCGAAAAAACCATCAAAACCCAAAATCCCTTAAAGCCTCAAAATACCCAAAATAACCAAATAACCCATTAAAATCATAAAAACCATAAAATTATATTAAAACATAAAAATTCATAAAAACCATAAAAACCTCTATGAAAAAACATGAAAACCTAAAAGCACATTAAAACCAAAAAATACATATAATTTCAAAATACACTAAAACAACCAAAACCCCCTAAAATCCATAAAAACCATAAAAACCTCAAAACCCATAAAAATCCTAAAAACCACTAAAACTTTAGAAACCCTGTAAACCCTTGAAAATGTTAAAATACACTAAAATACATAAAAAACTAAAAAAATTAAAAAAAAACTAATACCCCAAAAAACGCACCATACCCTAAAAACCCAAAAAAAAACACTGAAACCCCTCAAAATCCCTAAAACCCATAAAAACCATAAAATTCTAAAAAGTGACTAAAAATTCGTAAAAATGTAAAACTCCTAAGAAACCCTAGCTAAATCATAAAAACCTAAAAACACATAAAACCACTTAAAACCTAAACTCTAAAATGCCAAAACCTGTAAATTCCATCAAAATATGTAAAACCAAAAGTCCCCTAAAAAATAATAAACCCCTAAAAATTTTAAAACTCAAAAAAACCATATAGAGAAAAAAGCGCTTAATATACCAAAAAACCAAAAAAAAACACTAAAACCTCAATAAGACCCTAAATACCCTAAAAACCCAAAAAACCATAAAACCACATAAAAACCATAGAAATCCTAAATACCAATACATAACATAAAAACTACAAAAAATAAAAAAAACTTTTAGACCCCCAAAAATGTTAAAAACTCGTAAAATTTTTAAAACCCTTAAATCTCTAAAGAAAAACATAAGACAAAAAAGAAAAAACACTAAACCCCTCAAAATCCGTACAAACCCTAAAAACTATAAAAATCCTAAAAATCCCTAAAAACACTCAAAATCCAAAAAATATCCTAAAACCATAAAAAACCTAAAAACCCTAAAAACATAAAAACACATAAAAACTAAAAAACATTAAAAACCTAAAAAAATTAATACCCCAATAACAAAGATTTGCAAAAAAACCTATAAAACCCCTAAAAACCACAAACCCCCTAAAAATCGTAAAAACCCTAAAGGTCCCAAAAAACCCTAAAGACCAATAAAAATTAATAAACCCATTAAACCCCTACAAACATTAAAAATGGTAAAATACAATAAAATTCACCAAAATTTAAAATACCCATTATGACACAATAAAAACCCTAAATACCCTGAAAACACCCTAAATCCCCTAAAAACCATAAAATCCTAGAAAATATCTAAAAATCTATAAACACCTAAAAACACATATAAATCATGAAAAATAAAATAAAATACTAAATACCTCAAAACAACTATAACACTAAAAACTCTAAAAACCCTAAAAACCCAAAAAACCAAAAACCCCTAAAAACCTTAAAACACATAAAAATCCATAAAATCCCAAAAAACCCACTAAAAACTCTAAAAACCATTTAAACGCCTAAAATACTATAAGTTATAAAAAAAATTAATCCCCTAAAAATAAAAATATCCTAAAAACAAAAAACCATTAAAACTCTAAAAGCCCACAAAATTCCTAAAAACACTAAAACGCTAAAAAATATTTAAAAATACCTAAAAACATATAATATCCCTTAAAAACCATGAAAATGGGTAAGAAAACCTTAAAATACTAAAAAAAACTTGAAACCCGTAAAAACCTAAAAATGCTAAAAACCCTAGAAAACCTAAATTACACTAAAATCCCATAGACCATAAATCCCATAAAACCCTAAAAAAATATAAATCCCCTAAAACCTGTAAAAACCATAAAACCCAAAAAATTCCAAAAAATAAAGAGAAACACAAAAAACCATTTAGACCCCTAAAAAATTAAAAACACTAAAATCCATATAAAACCTAAAAGACAAAAAAACATTAAAACAAAAATACTATAAAACACTTATGCCATAAAATTCCTAAAAATCCCTAGAAAGCCTAAAAACATAAAAAATAGAAAACCCCCTAAAAATTTCTAAAAATATAAAAAATAGAGACCTTGAAAAAAACTAAGAAAGCCATAAAAAACTAAAAATATTTAAATCTTTAAAGCCGTAAAACAAAAAAAACCCTAAAAACCCTAAATCCCTTAAAAATCCCTAAAAACCATAATAATACATAAAATTTCTAAAAAACACTAATATCCTATAAAAAATATGAACCCCCTTACGAAAGACAAAAAAAAATAAAAATCAATTAAAATTGCTACAAAACTGAAAAATTACTAATTAACCAAAAAGGGTCTAAAATCGTTAAATCCCACAAAAATATTAAAACCCCTAAAAATCATAACAACCATAAAATCCATAAAAACCTTATCACACCACTAAAAACTATAAATCACATAAAATCAATAAATGTTTTATTAAACTTTAAAAAACTATAAAATCGCTAAAAATATCAAAAAAACCAAAAAACCCAAAAAACCATTGAAACCCTCAAAATCCCTAAAAACAATAAAAACCATAACAATAATAAAAAATACATAAAAATAACTCTAAACGTAAAAACCCATAAATCCCTTTAAAAAAATAAGAAAACATTGATAACCATTAAAACCACTAAAAACCTAAAAAATGATGAAAATCCAAGAAATATTAAAACCCCTAAAACCATAAAAACCCCTAAAAATATTAAAAACCCATAAAAGCACATAAACCGTAAAAACCACTAAATACTCTAAAACTAATTAAAACTTCTAAAATTGGTAAAAAATCTCAAATCCTAAAAACCCATAAAAAATTAAAAAAAACATAAAAAGGAAAAAAGCAATACAAACTGTAAAAAACGTAAAAACCCGTAAAAGCACATAAACCCTAAAAACCACTAAATTTTTTTATGATTTTAGCAGATTTAAGTGTTTTTAGGTTTTTAATTTTTTCTTAAGGGTTTTTAGGGATCATATTGTTTTTATGATTTTAGTGATTTTTATTGATTTTTTTTGTATTTTTTGGTTTTTTTTTGTTTTTTTAGGTATTTTTAGGGGTTTTAAGGTTTTTATGTTTTCTTGGGATTTTACGATTTTTTTAGTTTTTTTTGTTTTTTAATGTTTTTTAGAGCATTTTATCATTTTAGGGGTTTAAATATTTCTTATATTTTTAGTTTTTTTAGGTTTCTATGGGTTTTAGGGTTATTATTGTTTTTTGTGGTTGTTATTGGTTTTAGGATTTTTATGGTGTTTTTGAGTTTTTCA